>JAMZAV010004155.1:0-55472 GCA_024449915.1 Sweltsa coloradensis
CCCTCCAAGACAAACCAAACCCAAATACCTCAGAGCAACAATGTCACCATAGTGACTGATAATGGGGCCAACGTCATTGCGGCGTTCAGGAACCAAGATATTGCTCAAATTCTTGTGCAGGGCAAAATTAAATCTAGTTTGGGAGATGTTTACCGCGTAATAAACCGTGTGCTTATTTTTCTTCGTGAAAACATGGGTTTCTTAAGCAGGTAGGTGGGACATCGGAGACTAAAACGGTTGGAAAAGTATCGGGGACGCCCCGATGAGAAAAAACTCCGTTGTCCGTCCCGTCTTCCGGGAAACCTAGAAAACATACAACAAACCCCGGAACATTTAAACTTTTGCAAAGTCACTCACGACCACGTCAAAAACCATCAAACCCAAAATTTGTCACCCCTCTTCATCCCGATCTCCCCCCTCCCAACTACTTTGCCTGAAGAACACAACCTGATCTCCCCCATCACTAGAGAAGAGTTCGAGGACGTCTTGTGCCCCTTTGACTAACTCCGCCCTGGTCCGAGGGCCCAAAACATATGGCCTCCTAAAGTGCTTACCCAAAAACCCATGATCGAGCTCCTCTGCACCCTATACTCTGCCACACTGGCGATAGGTACGTACCATGCTCCTTCAAACAAGCCCACATGGTATTGACCCCCAAACCATCAAAAAACCTATCCTCCCCCAAAAAACTAAGAAGCATAAGCCTAGTCCCACACTTTCGAAAACCCTCGAGAAATCCTAGTCCGTAGACCCCACCCCCACATAAACACAGAAAACCTCATCCCCCCCTCCCAGGCGGGTTTTTAATTGGATATTGCTTTACGTCTCATATTTATGCAACTTGGCTAATCGAGACGAAGGGAGGGACGTGAGGGATGACGCGGGGGGACAAATGGTAAACAGGCCTGTGCTGGTCAGAACCAGCCACAAGCATATGGGAAGGGCAGGGTTTCCCCCACGTCGTGGTCGTCTCCGTCTGTGTCATCATCCGTCCGTGTTGTCTTTGTCGTCTCCGTCGGGGAGGTAGTCAAAGGGAAGGGGTTCCCGACGACGACCCAGAGCTCGCCATTAGTTTCAGGGAGTGAAACTCCCCTATTCACGGGCCAAAAACCCGCGAAAAGGTGTGGGTTTGGGAAATTTTTGATGGCCCCTCCCAGGCAGGGTTCCGGCCAAAAATAACACCAACTAACCAAACACCATTCGTTAAAGAAAATACGCCTGGATTTGCTATTCTTGGGGCTATCTCAGAAGAGTTGACAAATAATTATATAATGTAATTTACAAAAGATAGCTCGTGTTTTAACACCGATGGTTCTCGGGCCCGAAGGAAAAGATTTTCGTTAATAAACATGCCATGCCAACCTGTTTCCTAAGGTTCCTAAGGTCGTTCCGATAAAACAGAAATTGTTACACAGAAGACCAGATGCTAGCGGTGCAGAATCCTTATCTCTCCTCACTCCCCACAGGGGAAAAATACAATTCAGTTTAAAGTATGTGACTCGCCATCTGGCTTAATAAAGTTCGTCAGTAAGGGCATTTGGGGCACGAGCCAGTGACATGGCTGTGACATGCTTTAAAGCGTGTAATTAATTGGTTGTAAATAATACATGTATATATGTAGTGAGGTTAATCGTGACGACACTATATTGTCGCAGATATCACATTTCAGGGATTTTTCTTTTACTATGGACTAGCTGTAAAATGGTGCATTTTACCTCAAAAGCAATACTTGTAAATAAATACCGTTGCCTAAAATGGGATCGCCAGTTGGCATTGCCTTCATTGCATTGCTGTATGAATAAGTTCTAAGCTAGCAATTTTTACCCAGACGAAATTTTTGAGTCTGTAAATCTTTGAGCATGAGGAGGTTAAAAAGTACTATGTGAAATGTTTCAGTTGTTTAACATACTGGGTAGGTCTTTTTATTGCCAAAAAAGAACAAAATCTGTCCTTGTGAATGTCCCTAGAACTTTATTAACCTATAGGCAGGCATACCCTATTCAATTACCAAATTTTGTTGTCCGTCAATATATATTAACAGCACACCAGCACAGTTGCATTATTCAGAAAAAGTCCGATAGCGGTTAAAAGGTGCGGGACGTCAAAGTCATATCTATACAACAACAAAAACAGCACAGAAAACCAGATAACTATAGTGTGTCAAACCTATAATCTCGCACTGAACAGAAGCTAACACCGACCAAAGATAAACCGCACAACCTGTGCGGACGGAGTAGACGGGAGAACAACACTGAGATCATAAAAAGATTTACTGAGTAGCAAAAAAACCTTTAGTCTCGACAGAAGAGACATTTTTCTTACAGGTAACAGACATCTAGCTGAACACATTCAAACAGAAACAGAAGCCCAAAACTATGTCCTGTGGAGGCCAAACAAGAGCGGAGTAAGGCGGAAAAAAGCACAGCATATAAACCGTGTCAAGGCTCTAATCTCACATTGAACAGAACCTAGTTTCTTTCTGAACATCGACTCCTAAGGCTGCACGGACGAAACAGACGGAGCACAACACTGAGATGATGAAGCAGGACAGAATAAGAGAGAACTAAACCTTCTAGTCTAGACAGAACAGACAACCTTCGGAGAGAACAAACATTCAACAAAATTATGGGAAAGAGAATGAGAACACAGCAAAGACTTGAACAGCAAAAACATACAGCAGCAACAGAAGCTAACTCTGTGTACTGAGGAGGCCCAATGAGACCAGAGACAAGAGCGCGGACAACACACGTCCACACGAGACAAGAACCCAAAAGACCGACTGCGAGGTGAGACTCTCCGAGTCCCCGCTGTGTGCGTGTGGGTAGTAGTCAAAAGGTGCGGGGCGGCGAGGTCATATCGAAGCTGGACGCATGGTGCATTGACGTTTTAAAATTGTGTAGATGGGCAGTGGCGCGTGTGCTTTTAGGTGTGTTATTAATAGGTTGCGAGTAAAAATATGAATATAGGGAGTGAGGCTCATCGTGACGACACTATATTGTCGCAAATATCACATTTTCAGGATTTTTTTTGTACTATGGACAACTGTCACATGGTGCATTCACTTCAAAAGCAATACTTGCAAATAGATACCCGTGACTTCGCAATCGATCACCAGTTGGCATTGCCATGTTTGCATTCCTGTATGAATATGTTCATAAGTCAGCCATTTTATCGAGACATTGTAACAACTAACCTGGGAGCAAGAGGTGTTTTGGAGTTTACCAGATAGACCCACATGCAGGGCCGGTTTTAGGCGTAAGCGACGTAAGCGGCTGCTTAGGGCGGCACTTGTCCAGGGGCGGCACTTTCTTTCGATTTCAATTACTACAAATTGTATTTATGGCGGCTTTTTCCCTTACGTCTGTAGGCGGTCTAATTGATCAACCATTAAATAATATTATTTTTTCATTTCAAACTATTCCACAATCTTAAATAAGGATAACAACAAATAAAAGTCTGAGTAATTTTACCATAGTAGAGACGTATTTTGTCGGCAGAGGGCGGTTTGGATTACAAAGACGATATTTTGTAACTAGAAAATTGAAAACTGAATCTAAGAAAATGCGCCCATGGCCAGACATAGTCCCGCCCTTCTATTTGATGTCATAAATCACTTCGAGTTTCACAAACCATTCTATTTGAAATTAACATTGCCAGCAAGTTGTTGCAGACAGCAGCTCTAGACTTGTCAGCTACTCTTGAGCAGCTTAACGTTACTAAGTCATTCCTGCAAAAGTATCGGTCTGATGAGGGTTTTGCCGCAGTGTTGGAAAATGCTAAAATTTTGGCAAAGAAACTGGAGATAGTTGGTGCATTTTCTGAGGAAGAACCAGTGCGTGTCCGAAGGAAAAACCAAACAATTCGACTATGAAGCTCGTGACAACCCAATTAGGGGAGCAGAGAAAATTTTCAGGGTAAATTTTTTCAACCAGATATTGGATACGTCATTGGGGGCAATAAATGAGAGATTCTCTCAACTGTCAGAACACTCCGAATTGTTTGGCTTTCTCTATAACATATGTGACGTGAATCTGATAGAGGACGAATTATTGAAGCACTGCAAAGACTTATATTTAGCCCTCAAATCTAATGATGGCCAATCTGATATTGACGCAACTGAACTTCACGAAGAGATAAAAGCTCTGCGCAGAAGAATCAACAAAGAAAAATGTGATCCGAATAGTGCCCTTCTCTTTCTCTGCAAGTACCGATTAGTGGAAGTTATTTCCAAATTTGTGTGTAGCTCTGCGCATTCTCTTAACGCTTCCTGTAACTGTTGCCAGCGCAGAAAGAAGCTTTTCAAAGCTTAAGATCATTAAATCTTATCTTCGGTCTCATATGTCACAATCCCGTTTAGTTGGTTTGGCAATGATATCAATCGAAAAGAAAGTCGCAAAAAGAAAGATATGGATGGATCTTTCAGTGCGTAGGAACTATTTTTTTAGTGGGGGGGTCACACTCAAGTTGACTATGTGGTTGGATGGGTAAACCGGGGTCAAGGCGAAGCCCCAGCCGCCGGAGGCTTTTTCACCCTAGGCAAGATTTTTTAAAAAGGTGCCTTGATAGGTTGCCTAAAACACGTTTCAGGCGAATTTTAATTATGAATAAGGGTTATATTTTGAAGCTAATTGCATTGAAGATTGATTACCTGACTAAATCGGTCGACAGTCTGCTTGCACTGACACAAAATATAATGAATATTAGTCTAAAATCAGATGGCTAGTCTAGTCTCGCAAATCACGTCTCTTACTGAATCTTTCTAAAAAAGGTTAACAAAAACCTTCCTTTTGTTTGCAAGCCCGACTGTAGTAAAAATCCTAAAAATCACCCAATAAGCTAGAAGTTAGAAAATAACACCCATACCTGGCTTGACCCCCCACTGGGGGGGTCAAGCCAACCAGTGGGGGGGGGAGTTTCCCCCCATCCCCCCCGTTCCTACGCCCTGGATCTTGTTAGGGACTTTGCATCTTTAAAGGCCAGAAAAGTGAACTTTCAGTAACTTGGGCAAAACCTTTGCTACAAGGCAAATTGACACAGTAATCAAGATGTGTCTTACTCATAACTTATGATGATTACAGATTACTTATATGAAGCAATAACCACAATAACACAGTTCTTAATTGATAGTGTTTTTATTATTATACAATAAATAAATAATTAATCTATGGAGGCTAATTGTAATAGTGTAGTTTGTTTGCACCTATTAAAAATTAAAGTTTGTGAACGAAATGTTGTTTTATTTTTTATTTTAACAACTATAACCTATTATGCATATAACTCCAAGTACAGCTCAGCTCATACCATTTGGGGGGAGGGGGGGGGGGGGCGGCGAAATTGATTTCGCTTACGCATGAGAAATCACTAGAACCGGCCCTGTCTACATGCAGGCGGGAAGGAAACGTAGGAATGTTTCCAACCAGAGGATTGGAAGAGGAACTCGAACAAACGTTTGAGATTGGAAGGTAAAGCGTTCATGGGTTATCAAAGACTGGCTGAGAGAAAGGGTATTGCATGATGTTGAACGCCCTGAACGAAAAACTGGGGTTGACTTACGCCTCGACTATATGTGCCAATTTCGAGGTGAGAAAATGTGATGACTTCGATGAAGAGAAGAGGTTAGTCATTTTCAATAAATTTTGGGGAAAATTTTAACTGGGGCCCAGCGTAAATTTAAAATACTTATAAAACAGTAAAACCACGAACTATCTATTAACCCCAATAACCGAAAGTCATCCATTTAATTACTTATTCTCCGTACGTTTAAAAGGGAAAAAAAAGTATCAACTTTCCAACTTTATAATAAGTTAGGTTATGTTGTACTACCAAGCACTGTGAATCCAGCTACACTAAAACCACCTAACCGACGAGACGTCGCTCCCGACATACAAACATTTACCGACTGAATCACCGAACACACTTACTCCAAGTAACTGCCAAGAGATGGCTCCCGCGTCCTGTGTCTGCTACTGACTTCCAAAATTTCCAAAAGGAAATACTTGTCAAATTCCCCCGACTCCCCCGACTGACGACTCTGCCCCGACTGACGACTCTCCCCCGACTGACGACTCTGCCCCGACTGACGACTCTCCCCAGGCTGACGACTCTGCCCCGACTGACGACTTACAAAACCATCACATGGACATGGCAACCAATGGCATTGAGAGGTAGGTCTTCTATATACCAATTTAACAAGCATTGTAACAATGAAGCACTGGAAATCTGATAGGACGCACGGGGGCCTCAATTAGCAAGTAGTGAAGAGTGTATGCGACGTATTGCTTTTTCAGTTATGAGAGTGGCAACCAGGAAACTAATGCGTTTTGCCGTTGACGGTAAATGCATAAACTAGACACTACCTTAGACATAAGCCGTCATGTGACTCAGAGTCTGATATCAACTTGTCTATCTGCACAGAAGAAAATTCTATTTGTGTCTGTTTCTGAAAATTTCCTGTGTAGATTCTTTCGACGATGGAAACTATAAAGTAGGTATTCCAGCGCTAAAATGGTCACTGAAAAAAAATCCTCTACAGCGCATTTAATTGAGTTCCTTATGGATTCGCAATCAAAAGAACATCAATAATGTTGCTTTCAGTAGTTAATTACGAGGCTTGACCGACTTTTATCCGATTTGCCAATTGATCCCCGAACATCCTGAAACCTACACGAAAAATCAACGTTAAAACTAATGGGGAATGGGAGAATATTACAACTTGGGTTTTTAAAAAAGATGCTAAAAAAATAAAGTAAAATTTCTTGTGTACAATCAATGAAGTATGCCATTTAAGGCCATTTCCAGCTTCCATCTACTGTGGAACCTGTAAACCTCCAATTAATTAATATTCAAAGATTTTATTGAAGACCGTGGTGTTTTGCTTCTAAACGGACTACTTGTGATGGACACACTTTAAAACGCCCGAGTGAGAGCTTTCATTGCAGATGCCCCAGCAAAAGCCTATTTAAGATGTGTTAAAACTGTTTAGGGGATATTCCTCATGTGACAAGTGTGAAACCCCGAGGACAATACTTCGGAAGAATGACGTTCCCAGAACTGGAGCACCTTTGAGAAAAGAATAATCCTTTGCTATGCAAAGTGATGAAGTTTCACCCTCGGTACTTCGCAGCTTACCACCTTGAATATTGGCCTGATAAACTCGTTCCTGTTAAGATTATAGCAGCTTGTCAATCTTGGAGTAAAGAACGATTATATGGTAGCATCCGAGTATCAACTGGAGATTGGAAAAACTTGCCCCTCAGAATGCAGTCGTCGCCCACGTGCACTCAAAGATAGATCGCTGGAAGGCCACAGAACTACGACAATTTCTCTTATACATTGGACCAGTAAAGGTTTGCTTCCATAAGAAGTTTACCACCACTATCTATGTTTGCATGCTGGAATTGCAATCGTAATCGGACCAATGTATTTGGATTGGATATTGCTTAACGTCTCATATTTATGCAACTTGGCTTACGAGACGAAGGGAGGGACGTAAGGGATGACGCGGAAGGAAAGGGGTGGGCAGGCCGTGCTAGTCAGAACCCGCCACAAGCGTATGTATGCAGCACAGAACACCTTAGTCAGGGTGCGAAAATTTAAAGACTTTGCAGAGGGGGGGATGGCCTAGTATAGTAACCGGGGTTTTCTTTCAGGTGTTATTGCACTTGAGATGGCCTTAGAAGCGATCTGAGGTTTAAAAGACCAAGTCATTATGATTCTTTATTCTCGTATTTTACCTTTTACCAACTTTTTTGTACTTTTTACTATTATGTAAATTAATTTTGTAAGTCGGTTACCCAACTTTTCTTGGCGTCGTAAATAAAAATCCTCAGTACCGGTATCCCAAGTTTAGGACACGAATTGCGACCCAGACTTTGGAAAACGCTGCTCCAGGTCTAGCACAATCCTCATCCTTAGGGACTCCACTGCTTTTTGATTTGTATATTTGAATACATACTTTTAGGAACAGAAACAATATACTCATGACGAATGAAACAAAAATCGCATAAAAAACACAGTCAACGAATTAATTTACACTAACATGTCAATTAAAAAAGCTCTGTGTGGGATCTTGCACGGTTAGTACAGCCTTCTTACCAGTTGGGGTATCTGTTTTCTTTATGATGTCCTTCTCGAATCCACAATTTTGAATTTTTTCAGTCTTGAAGTATTTTACAGGTGGTCCATTGAACGCCACAAAAAGTAAAGTGCGCGGGGTGGGGGTCGGGTCTACCAAGGAACTGCCTCATGAAGAACAGTTGGAGTGATAAAGAGGTAAATGTGTTAAATTTACTATATATAAACATATTATATTTATGTATTAGGCCTACTATTGTATATTTGTATATATCGAGTGATGTGTTGTAAGAAACCCCCACCCTCGCTGAGGCTGAGGTCTTCTGCGCACCCCATCTGGTCATCTAGAATGTGTAAGAGTGGGGGGTGGACCAGTGTGGGGATGCTGGTTAGATATGAAAGTGTTCTGGTGGTTCTCGGACCAGTTGATACTTGGCTAAGATTGGGATAAGACCTAAGGAGCGGGGTAGCTCAGGTGGTCTGTTCCAAGCCTGGCTGTATAATTATATCTTGTAGTTGTCTAAAATAAAACATAATAGTGTACAATACAAATAGTCGTCGTGTTTTCACCTGTCCTACATCCTTTATATCGTTTCAATTGGGGGGTCGTCCGGATATTTTTAAAACTGTTTATTAAAATTAAATTCTAGAACCGGAAACGTTGCATTGTGACGAATGAGATTGCGCTGGGGACGGAGTGCACTAAGTCAAGAAACGCCGACACCAACCATGGACATTCCGGCTCGCGTTATCGTGGATTTATTAGGGGTGCCCGAAGGGGTTAGGCAAGATGTGGAGCTCATCACAGCAACTCTGAGGGATCGACTGCAGGCGGGACGAGAAACTACACGGACGGGGGTCGAGCGACTACCAGTGCCCGCTATTAAAGTACTGTTACCAACGTACTCGGGCCATGGAGATGCCAAGACACCGACCGAATTCCTTGATGAACTCGAAAGATTCCGAATATCTCAGGGATACAGTGAAGAGCAGGTGATACAACGTGCAGTGCCGATTGCACTAATAGGTCCCGCTTCACAATGGTGGAAGTTTTGGGGTGCTTTGACGATTGGAAAACTTTCTCGGACACTCTCACTAGAGATTTCGGCGCAACCAATTACCGTACACTTTTGCGCAGGGAGTTGGATGCACGGACCCAGCATCCTGACGAACCACTCGCCACTTTTGTACACTCCATTGCGGGATATTACGAGCGAATAAATGAAGATGTCAGTGAAGAGGTCAAAGTTCAGCGCGTACTGGATCAAATGCACCCGGAATTTCGACGGATAATTCATGGCCAAAAATTTAACACAATTAAAGACATTGCACGAGCGGAACCAGAGTTACAAGCCTCTATTCTCTTAGACCGTATGTATAGGCCGCCACCGCCTTCAGCCTGGAGTGTTGAACCGAGTCTGGCTTGGGGTGGGGGCAAGTAAAGGTCGCGCCCGATCACAATGCTCCGACCGTGGCAACAGTAGGCGCCACGCAGTGCAGGGATTTCCGTCAGCTGGGAATGGGGGCGTTAGACCCATTTATGGCCTGTCATGTGCCAGCATGGCTTAACCCAGCTGTTTTCAATTCTATAGAGCAGACACAACAAACAAATACCCAAACGAAGACACGTAACTTGACAGACTGCTGGGGGTGTGGAGGTAGCGGGCATTTCAAAAGAAACTGCCCGTCTCGTAACAACAATAGTAGCAGCCGTATTTCAAAAAAGTAATTTGCAGCCCCGCTCCGTTACGCAATTATACGAAGAGCGGCGGCTTCAACGGACAGAGAGACAATCGGAATACTTACAAGTCGAAGAATCGAACCTAGACTCCTAAAAAAACGCGGTAATTATCATAGTAGAATGTGTTCTTTATGTGGGTTTCTGCGACTAGTAATAACGATGCACTCATAAAACCTTCTACCGCCTTTCTTCCTTAACATTCTGATGCTGCTGCGGTTGGTACTGGGGGACTGGTACTAGTCGACTTCAGGTCAGAGCTACACTACGCTCACTCTCCTTTACTTCCAGATAGTATGGCGACTGTTACCGGGGAACTGGTACCAGGCGACTCCGAGTGCATTGCTATCACTGATTGTAGATCAACGCAGAGAAACAAATTACACAAATTCTTTGAGGCTGATAAAAGTGGCACTAACCTGACCGATCAAATGGAGCGAAGTGTTTCCACAGTAAATGCATTGTATTCTATGACTACAGATAATGGTCGTCGTGACAAGGAACCACTTTTGGCAGTACGAGTTTGGTAATAATCATTTCACAGCCCTTATGGATTCGGGTTCATCTATTAGCCTATTAGGTGACGAATTTATTGAACTATCACGCAAGTCCGACATAGCCATAAAGCCTTGCGACCGTGAAATACGGCTGGCAACCGGTAAAGCTGATTGTGCAGGAAAAGTATAACTCAAGGTACATTGGGCGGGCGGTAGCACAATGGTGCAGTTTTTGGTATTGCCCGGGCTATGCAAATCAGTTATCTTGGGGCGTGATTTCCTCGCCAAAGAAGGTGTTTCAATACATCTGGCGGAAAGAGGATGGACAATAGGCATGCAGTCACAAGAGATTATCCCTTTCGACAATAGTAATGTAAATATCAAACATGAAACTTGCATGGGGGTATCGGGTGATGAAAATGCAACTATTATTGAAAACATTTGCAATGATGCACATTGTTCCCCTGAACAAAGACAGGCGCTGAGGGAAACCCTCGCTGGGCGGGGGGGCGTGTTCACCACAAAACCAGGCAAGACAGACTTGGTGGTGCACAGGATAGACACGGGAAGTAATAAACCTGTCAGATGCAAAGAAAAGCCGATGAACGCGACGAAAAGAACAATATTAGATTCTTGCATTAACGATCTATTACATGAAGGCATTATTGAACCATGCACATCGCCTTACGCTTCGGCTCCCGTAATTGTCGAGAAGAAAGATGGTGGACATAGACTCTGTATTGATTACAAAAAAATTAATACAATTACAACGCCCGAGCCACATCCCATGCCTCGCATTGACTGGGTATTGGCACAAGTAGGCAAAGCAACTATTTTTTCAAAATTAGACTTAACTCAGGGATTCCATCAAATCTGCGTCCATCCCGACGATCAACAAAAAACTAGCTTTATTAGCCATCGAGGTAAATTCAAATATGTACGTCTCCCGTTTGGCTTGGTGGGAAGTGGATACTCGTTCCAAAGACTCATTGATAAGGTCCTCAGCGGAGCTACTTACAAGTATGCGATGCCGTATTTGGACGATATTCTGATTTTTTCAGAAAGTTGGGAGGAGCACTTACTACACTTGGCTGACATAATAGATAGGCTTGCGAAAAGCAGGCCTAACAATTAACCCGAACAAGGTGCAATTATGCAGAAAAAGAACTACTTTTTTTGGGCCACATTATCAGCCCAGGTGAAGTTAAACCTAACCTAACCTAACTGTTTCTGCCATAGACAATTTTCCTACGCCCAAGTCAGTGCGAGAAGTTCAAAGATTTCTCGGGTTTTCCGGGTTTTAAAGAGACTTTATCCCGAATTTTTTCAACCATAAGTCAAGTCTCACTAATCTACTACGAAAAAACGTTAAATGACAGTGGGGAGAAAATGAAGCGAAAGCTTTCGACACCTTACGTACACGTTTGAAATCTTATGAAACTTGTCTTGCATTGCCCAACATGAACAAAGAATTCAGGATTCAGTGTGACGCAAGCCGCGAAGGGTTAGGCAGAAGACGAAAATGGGAAACTAAAGCCAGTGTCCTACTGTTCAAGGAAACTGTCCCCTGCCGAAGAAAAAGTATTCAATATCTGAAATCGAATGTTTGGGAGTTATTTACGCCGGCAGCGTTTCGCCCCCTACATAGAGCTATCAAAATTCACAGTTGAAACTGACCACATCGCATTACGTTCAATGATGACGCTCGACGAGCCTTTGGGTCGTGTGAAACGATGGGCCTTGCGCCTGATGAATCTGCAATGCGTTATTACTTACCGGCGCGGGAAAACCAACTTGCCTGCCGATTGCCTCTCGCGGGCTCCTGACCCAACGGCGGATTGTTGTACTGTAAGACCTAGGTTAGTTGATGACGTATTGCCTGTCGAAGACATAATACATGGGGAAATAAATCCATCTGCGAATCTATTCGGAAAAATGACTTTTTCGCAGAGTTGTGATGACTTGGTAGCGGCCACAGCTACACAGATAAACTTGTTACAAGACAGAAGACAATGGAAAGATGAGCAGCGCAAGGACACTGAACTAGCTTCTATATGTCGTCTAATTAAAACCGGTGGTAAAGTGGAGAAAGGATTAATGATTGCTGAGGATGGTGTACTTGTGAGGTATATACAGTCCCATTCGAACGCCAATAAGTTAACAGACAGCTCATTTACCCCTTTTAAAGTTGTGGTGCCGGTGGCGAAGAGGGCTGAAATACTTAATAAATTCCACAGTAATCCATTGGCTGGTCACCTAGGGGTGATGAAAACATTACATCGCATCAAGCAGCGTTATTCGTGGTCAAACATGAAAACTGATATCGAACAATACGTCAGAGGATGTATAGTCTGTCAAACAACTAAACCAACAAAGTAGCTACAGCCCCAGGACAAGCCTTGTCCTGTGACATAATGGGACCTTACCCAATGACAGCAAATAGAAATAAATACTGCTTCGTTATCGTTGACGACTTCACTAAGTACATGGAAATCTACCCCCTCAGGCGTGCTACAGCAAAGAAAACAGCAGACTGTATGCTTGATTACTGCTGTCGTTACGGTTTTGTTGAAACAATAAGGGCGGACAACGGCTCGCAATTCATCAGTGGAATATGCCACGCCGATGCAGTGGGAGAGAAGCTAAGGGTAGCGCGTCGCCTGGCTGCAGAGGCCATTACTAAAGCCCACGGAAAACAACAAAAAATATATAATTCGAGAAGAACTCCAGCTTCATTAGACGTGGGGCAGCTAGTGTTGCGTGACACCCACATCCTAAGTAACGCCGCAAAAGGTGTATGCAGTTCCCTGGCGAAAAAGAGGGAGGGCCCGTTCCGGGTCGTATGTCGAAAAGGACAAAATGTTTACGACATAGCTGATCCCTCCAGTGGGAAGGTGATGGGAACCCACAACATCGACCAATTAACTATTTTTCATGAACCTCCACTGTGGGGTGTTGGGGGCGGAAATGTCAACAACGGCAAAGAGGACGCTGTCCAGACCTCACTCCCGGCACACAACAAATATAACCTTATACCACGAAAACCGACATAAACCTACCACCCAACAACAATCCCTTATCCTACATTTTGTTTTTTTTTCCCTCACTGTTCGTCCAACTGCTATACCAGACACATCGCTCTATCACTCTGCATATAAACATGGAATGGAAACTAGAATTCGTTACCTTCGGGACAACAGAAGACCCACGTAAAAAGAAAAACAAGGCGACACAGACACAAAACAATACGCGTACAGCTGGCATACAAGTGGATATCGACGGTGGTACATCTGACTTCACCATGGACGTGCTCACTCGGGACGCTGCAGGGGCTACCCGCATGGACCAGGGGGGAGCATTCACTGTCGTAGCACCTACCATGACGACGGACGCCACACCCGAGAATAACGCAAATACAACCGTCGTCCCTGTTACGTACCTTGATGCCCCTACTGAGCATCAACACACGGAGACGGACGAACCACCAACACGTCGACGCCGACTAAACTCCAGCACGACGCCGGCGGCCGTACATACGACGGTACAGGCATGCCTACGATACAAAACCGACCGCGAGGCGTTGGCGGATTTCGAGGAGGCATACTTGACGGGAGAGCGGTACTTCAGTCCCAGATACAGTGATATTAGTGATGCAGAAGACTAACAAATAAAGTGTAATAATGTGAAAGTTTAATCTGCCGTCATCTCAATAATTTGTGTTTATCGCATCATGCGTTTGTGACATATATATCCCCCCAAAATACAAAAATTTGTAAAAAAAGACGGCAGCCAAGCTCTCCTTCAAAAGTCTTCGGCTGTGAATGCTGTGAGATATAGAAGTTGAGCCAAGCTTTTTATTCTTTCTCCCTAGTTTCGCTTTGAAAATATGTAAGATAATTTCGCCTGTTAACGAGCGCAAAGCCAACGAATTTTGTGGTAAAAAAAGTAAAATTTTTTAAACTCGAAATCATAAAAAAATTCTTGGCCATGAACCAAATTCAATGGCCAAGTCATTTTTTTATGATTTCGAGTTTAAAAATTTATTTTTTTTTACCACAAAAATCGTTGGCTTGGCGCTCGTCAACAGGCGAAATGATCTTACATATTTTCAAAGCGAAACTAGGGAGAAAGAATAAAAAGCTTGGCTCAACTTCTATATCTCACAGCATTCACAGCCGAAGACTTTTGAAGGAGAGCTTGGCTGCCGTCTTTTTTACAAATTTTTGTATTTTGGGGGGATATCACATCTTTTTGTTGTTCGTTCGCTATCAAGGTGTGAATGATGGACTTTGAATGATTAAATTTGTTAAGTTCAAAGTTGTTTTTTTACATTTTTGGGCCCACGGTCCCCCCAAAGATACCCCTTGAATAAATAAATAAATAAATTTTTATTTAGAGTCTACCCACTCAGTTATATATAACTGATTTTCAGTGGGGGACTTTAAATCAAAGCGACCGCAGGCCCCGACGCAATCGACGAGTGAGCGATAACCAACCAAAGATCGATATTTTTAATAGGAAATATATCAATCAGTGGTATGGACAGTGCGAACATCCGCGGATCAACGCCAGAATCAACAAGGCCGATCCAGAACAACTCTGGAATTTATTATGTGCTTCGTTGCTAGGACGGCTCCAAAGTCACCGTTTACAAACTCCTAAGACAAGAACTGATAGACTTAAGTCCAAATCAGAAGTTAAAAACTTCTGACTTTAGCGGGAATCGAACCCTGGCCCTTCTGCATTGGAAGCAGATACGCTAACAACAAGACCAACGCACTAGCATAAGCACTAGATATTTATAATGGTTATAAGAGCATGTTTAATTTCAAGCTTGTATACAAATTACTACGCCTGAGTAATAACGCGTTTGATTTGCTAGGACGGCTCCAAAGTCACCGTTTACAAACTCCTAAGACAAGAACTGATAGACTTAAGTCCAAATCAGAAGTTAAAAAACTTCTGACTTTAGCGGGAATCGAACCCTGGCCCTTCTGCATTGGAAGCAGATACGCTAACAACAAGACCAACGCACTAGCATAAGCACTTGATATTTATAATGGTTAAGAGCATGTTTAATTTCAAGCTTGTACAAATTACTACGCCTGAGTAATTACGCGTTTTGATTTTGATTTTGATTTTGATTTTCCCCGGTCCCAATTGCCCGGTTTTTGTTATATGAGGTACATCTGAGTGTGGCCCAAGTTTCAAAGTTCTAAGATGAAACCGTTTTCTCGGTATAGCGTATTATTCATAAGAGTACGGAATTACCTACTTTGATAATTTTGGTTTTTTTTTTCCGGTACCCGTTAACCAATTTTGCTTTCCATATTCAAAAGTGATAAAGAATGAGAGATATCAAAATGTATTCCACGTTTGAAACATCTCAGTTGTAGCGTTTTCTTTGAATGATTCATTTCTTAAAGTTCAGATATGTTTTTTGTCATTTTTGGGCCCATGGTCATCCCAAATTTAGCCCCTTGTGTTTTGGACGCAAGATATTTATAATGGTTAATAGCATGTAAATTTCAAGTTTGTACAAATTACCACGCCTTGGTAATTACGCGTTTGATTATCATCCAAATTTGATTTTCTCCGGTCCCTGTTACCCGATTTTGGTTTGAAAGCAAAAGGCACTGCGTCTGAAATACACCTAAGTGTGGTCCAAGTTTCATAGTTCTAAGATTTACCGTTTTCTCTGTAGGCTAAAGAACTCTCCGCGGAGAACTGCCACCCACCCACCCACCCAGCCAGCTTTAAGGAATTTGACGATGTTGAGAGCCTTTTTTAACACAGAACGAGTTGTCGGATCGGGTTGATTTTTTTTTTGGTATGTCATTGACCACATACCAGGTCATATACCGAGTTTCAAGATTGTAACTCTTTCGGGGCGGCGTGTGCAGATAGCTGAAAACCCCCCAACTCTGGTAGGTGTATATAGGGCCGGAGTTCGGTGTCGCCTAGCAGCCGTATTCGCTTGTCTGCCGGGCGACGACCGTCGCCCTAGATATTTTTTGTCAGTGTTTATATATTTTTTTTTATGCTGATTGGCACATACAACAGACTAAGAACAGTGCAAATGTGTACTTATTTTTAAATTGGTTGAAATACCATGATTGTGTTTCACAGGCGTGTTCATTTTTTCATCTACTGTTTTTCTTATGTGTGTATAATTAGTGTCAAAAGGAACAAAGTGATTTTTCTAACAAGAACAGGATTTAAAGGGGAAGAACATTATTTACCCAGGTATGAGAAAATACACTCTCGTTTATAATGTACCTTCACTATGTTTTTGTTGTTATGTTGGCTGTATTTGCTAATGGTCATGATCTGGGTTGGATCGTCCGATGATCGTTTTTTATTTTTCATTTTGAGTATGTACTGTAGATAATGTTAAGATTAATTTTAAATTAACTGTTTTCCAACTTTAGATATTTTCAATATATATATAATGTTTTTTAAATATCAATTTTACATATGGCCTCACCATATAAGATTAATTACTTAAACTAGGGTAATTTTTCGTACTGGTTTTCGTGACAACCATAAAACAGATAATTTATTATTATTCACCAGTGATTTGTTTTTCATGAGTCGCATTTACTAACGCTGAAAGTGGGATACGTAAGGTTTGTCATTCAAGATAAGGGTTTGTTTCTTGCTTTTGTGTTTTTAATTTTTAATATAGAATATTAGTAAGGTAATGTAACCTTTTAACAAGAACATGCTGGCAATAAGTGTAATTACATTTTACGTATTTTTTTTCTATAAGCCAATTATATTTTGGTTATTTTTAGTTTTTTAATGTTTTTTTTTTTTTTTTTAGTTTTTATTTTTTATTTTCACTTTTTTGAGGGGGAGCATATGTAAGAAACCCCCACCCTCGCTGAGGCTGAGGTCTTCTGCGCACCCCATCTGGTCATCCTAGAATGTGTAAGAGTGGGGGATGGACCAGAGTGGGGATGCTGGTTAGATAAGGAAGTGTTCTGGTGGCTCTCGGGCCAGTTGATACTTGGCTTAGATTGGAATAAGACCTAAGGAGCGGGGGAGCTCAGGTGGTCTGTTCCAAGCCTGGCTGTATAATTATATCTTGTAGTTGTCTAAATAAAACATAATAGTGTACAATACAATATAGTCGTCGTGTTTTCACCCTGTCCTACATCTCATATCGTAACAGTGTGTGTCTACTGTATATTACTAATGTCAATCTTTCCTAGCCAGCGATTTAGCCGGGTCGTTTAACCGGTTCCCACTCGAACACCGAAGTTAAACAGAATCGGGCGTGGTCAGGGGTAGAGTGGGTGACCGCTATGTCCTGAAACTCACGTATACCGCTGGTTAAAGCAGATGGAGAGTTCGAGAGCTTGTGTAAGGCTTCGTTCTCCTCGACGTCTGCTCGGCAGTCCGGGTTAGTGGAGGAACCTATATGACTGTCAAAGTAACACCGTCCTTTCGGCCGTTGGTAACCTTGGTGCTTTTCGAAAGGAGTAGGCTACGTGCCTGTACTGGGTTTCCCCTCCTCCCTTCTGTTCATACTTCATCTTCATCTATCACCACTCATCGTCTCGATTAGCCAAAGTGCATAAATATGAGACGTTAAGCAATATTCAATCAATCAATCATTTCAATCTTTCCTGACGAAACCTATATTTGTATTATGATAGATAGATAGATAGATAGATATTTTTATTCACTTAGACTAGTACAGTGTACAAGTTTTAACTCTTTGCAGAGAAAGTGAATAGTCTATAATTAATAATTAATAATAAAAGTGATAGTAATTATAATGATATACACAGTGTTAGAAGAAAGAATAGTTGAATATAAAGCATAAACGATAATTAATATATGGATATTGATATTGATATGTATGATGATTGATAATATTGATATATATATATATGATGATTCATTAATTGATTAATAATGATAAACACAGTGTTTATGTTAAAGTAGAGTAGATGCAAAAACAATAGCATGCGCTACTATAGATTAAGAACTCATATATAATAAAGAAAAATTGGATATAAAGCAATAATTGATATGATATTGTGATAAGAATTGCTAATGGCACAGAAAACAGCAATGATGTACAGTAGAATGTGTCTATAATATATAATTGATATATATATATATATATATATATATATATAATATATATGGTGTGATGATTGATTGATTAGTGTTTATGTTAAAGTAAAGTAGATGCAAAATAATAGAATGCCCTACTAGTTTAAAGGGAATTCAATAGAATAAAGAAAAGTTGGATATAAAGCAATATTGATGTGATATTGTTGATGAGAATTGCTGATGGCACAGAAAACAGCAATTGGAGGATGTACAGCAGAATGTGTCTTATATACCTGCACAATCCAAGGAAGCGTGTAAGCACATATTATATATAGAAGTTTGTTACATCATTTCGGCTAAGGGAACATTTGAAAATTTTAAATTACAGTGCTTTTTTGTGGTTATACTCTAGATAATTTGTAAATATTATAATGAAAAAATGAATTAACTGCAAATATTTACATGGAGAGGTAGTCATTGATGGAGTAAAAAGCTGTTTGCTGTAAGATATGATTTCAACTTATGTTTAAAGGAAGACAGGGTGGGAGATAGATATTCAGGGCCTTGTGCAAAGAGGCGCAGATTGTGGGAGGGCCTGTGTATGTGAAGGTTGGCTCTAGTGTTATGGGAGTGCACAGAAGCATTTAGATGGAAGAGGTTACGGTTGGTGTGAACGAATAATGCGGCTGATTGGATAAGGGTACATGCTAGAGTAAGAATACCAAGTTCCTTGAAAAGTTCTCTACATGAGTGTCTTCTGGAGACACCAGCTATGATACGAACCGCTCTCTTTTGGAGAATGAATATTCTGTTCGCATGGGGGGAAGCTCCCCAAAATGCAGGCCATATGATAAGTGAGAGTGAATGTGTGCAAAGTAAACTAGCAATAGGATGTGGGGGTGAACTATTTGTTTGAGCTTTCTGATTGAGTAGCAGCCAGATAATTTTTTGCTGGCAACGTGGTTTACATGGATGGACCAGTCTAGATTATCAGTTAGTGCAAGGCCTAGGACTTTGACTGTGTGAGCGCGGGGGATAGTATCAGAGTCAAGACGAACAAGGGGACTGGCAGTAGGGATCTTATAAGGGGTGTGAAAGTATAGATAAACAGTTTTAGAGCGTGAGATGGTGAGTTGTTTGCCGAGGCAGTATGATGACATTAACGTAACTTGATTGTTTATTAAGGGGGGAAGGTCCTGAATGGGTTGGAGTTTGGGTAGTGTCAGCAGTTGGCTGGAGTCATCAGCATATTGGGTTAGAGTGCCCTCTTTTAAGTAGGCGGACTGGTCGTTTACATAAAGGATATAGGCTAATGGTCCCAAAATTGATCCCTGGGGAACCCCGCAGACTATTGGCAGAGGTTTAGAGCGGGTTGTGGTGACGGATTGACTATTAGATGTTTGGAGTTCCACTACTTGGGTACGGCCAGACAAAAAAGAGGAAATCCAATCAAGAGCTACCCCACGGATACCGTAAGAATGTAGTTTGTCGAGAAGAATTTTGGATCAATGGTGTCGAAAGCCTTGGTCATGTCGTAGAACAATCCTACAGCTTGGTCGCCTTTGTCGAGAGCAGAATAGAGGGGGGACAGAAAACTGTAGATGCACTGGTGGTGGATTTGTTCTTCAAGAAACCGTGTTGACTAGGGGAGATAATGTTGTGGTGATTTAGAAATGATATTAGACGATCGTGCATGATATATTCAAAATTTTGGAAAAAGATGAAAGGAGGGAGATGGGACGATAGTTTGTCATTTCAGATTTTTTACCTTTGTGTTTATAAATAGGTATAATTTTTGCTGCCTTTAGCTTGGAGGGGAAAATGCCTTCAGAGAAGGATCGGTTAATAATGTAGGCTAGTGGGCCAGAGAGAAAGTCCGTACACTTGGATAGAAGAGAGCCTGCACTTCATCTAGTCCATATGAGTGTTTGGAACCAAATTTCCTAATTACCATAGCTACTTCAAGAGGGGTGGTAGGATAGAGAAAGATGGTATGGCCTAACGGAGGTGGCAAGGGTTTACGAGGGAGGGGAGTATTGATTGGCACATTGGTTTACCAATATTACATGAGTTGATGAAGAATTCATTAAAAAGTCGCATTGAGAAGATGCATCTGATATAACTTCACCATTAATGGTTAGCGTGAGGTCGCATTTGGGTTAGAGGCAGTGGTCTGTGATTTGATCATGGACCCAAAATTGCTTTTTAGGTGTTCCTAGATTCAGAGATTTTGGAGTCATTATAGTGAAGTTTAGCTTGACGTATATTTTTAGCATGGGACTTTTTTAAGTCACGATATTGTTCTTTATGTATTGGATTGTTTTGAAGACTTCAGTTTAGAATGGAGGGATCTCAAGGTCTGGGCTTCACATTGCAGATCGTGCGAGATCCAGGGGTTGACTTTAGGTTTAGTAAGAGGACAACTTTTTAGCGGAAATGATTTGTTAAAATGACATAGGAATGTGGAATGGAATCTTGAGAGGAGTTCGTCCACATTTCCAGGAAAAGGGGCAGCGACTGCCAATTTTCAGTACTTAGCATTGTCTGAAAGTTGGCTGTATGTATGATCAATGGTGAATAAATTAATTTATCTTATCTTTTTTTAGAGCAGTCAGTCAACAAATGATGAACGGTTAGTAACACATCACATGTGTCGCAAATCGGAGCAATCTTATATCTAGCAAAAAGTAAGGAATGATTGAGGTTTGTGTGCCCTATTCGTACTTTGCGCCAACACACCTCCTCCCGACGGAAAATATGGAAGAAGGAGGTTGCACCCTTCAATGAAAGACAGGGCATCACACGACGCAGCTTATTATTGTGCAAGGCATTCTAACAAGCCTGACTGAATTTCGAAACGAACGAAAACGAAACGAAACCGTTTTTACCCGACACAGGCTTCCAAAAAACTCCATTTATGCTATTCCGTGCCAATGTGGATCCTTATACATAGGTGAATCTAAGCGACCATGGCAGTTCGGGGGAAAGAACACAAGAACAATGTAGCACAGCGGAAAGTACATAATTCAAAAATTGCAGAACATGTATATGAAAACCATCATTTCATCAATTGGGAGAATACATATGCAATATGGCCAAGAATCCAATTGGAATAAAAGGAAGTTTAAGCTCGCAACATTATTTTCAGGGAGATAAATTCCACTAATCACGGGCCAAACCACGAGAAGGTTGCGAGTTGGAATTTGATATGCTAGTGTATAGTATATAAAACAAGACAATAAAAAAATGAAAATGAAATGAAAATTAACAGCACTAAGATCACAAGAGCTTTTCTGAGTAGCAACAAAACCTTTCAGTCTGGACGGAACAGCCATTTTCCTAAAGATAACAGACGTCTAACTGAACACATTCAGCTGACACAGAAGCAAAAGCCATGTGCTGTGCAAGCCGAACAAGAGCAGAACTAAGACCATAAAAAGCACAGCACATCAACCGTGTCAAGGCTCTAATCTCACATTGAACTGAACTAGCACTTTCTGAACATTAACTCATCAGGCTGCACGGACGGAACAGACGGAGCACAACACTGAGATAACGAGTACTGCTCTAGTGTAGCACAGTTTTTGTTTTACCATAGTTATTTTCAGGTGACATCCACAAAATTACAACAGACACTCATCATCGGGGACTCGATTGTGAAAAGAGCGGGCGCAGTTGTTAAGGCTGCAGGGGGAATGCGAAATTCTGTCTGAACTACATTTACATATTCCTAAAAGTGCCTATGTAACATCCACAAGTTTCCTTGTTGTGAATTTTTTCCGCAAAATCATTTGCATAAAGACAAAATAGGCCTCTCCCTATACCTTGGCTACTTGGGTTCAATAGGCCTCTCTGTTTTAAATAGTAATTTCAGACAACAGTGGTTATATGCAACTATTGCAAATCTTTCTTAAATTTTTCCCCTTTAGTAGATGGCCTTGAGAATAAATCCACTCAATTGGCTTGTTCACTGCGACTTTTACTCACCACGCTGCGCTATTGTACTAACCCCCCACCGCCGTCTGGATGCCTGCAAAGGCGGATGTAGAGTGTAGACGGCGGTGATAGCCCAACTTGCGGGTGTCATGGCTGCTCATAGCTGTCAGCAGCCTACTGTTTTTACTGTCAGTTTGCATAGTTTTATGTTGAAAGCAAAATGCCCAATTGCTGTGTGTATTCGTGTAAGGAGAGAGGAGGGCATACTGTCGTGTTTATTACTACAAATAAATACAATCACACTTAATATACTGACAATTGTGTCTTTATTCGACCTCCTGCCTACGTTACCTCTCTCATGTCAACAAATCAACACTGGCTAGGACTAAGCCCTAGGCTTTGCTGAGGCGTATGCAAGTAGGGCCTAGGCCTATACTTGCTAATTTATAATACCATGATATTGATATGCCTAGGTCTACATCTAATGCTGAAGAAAAGCCTAGGCCCTAGTCCTTAGTAGCCTTATTCCAAGTAGGCCTAGGTCTAATCTCCATAACAGTGCTAGGCCCCAGGTTTAGACTTCAACGGCGTCATGTGCTTTCAGCTCTTATTTTAATTTTCCTATCGTTCACGTTTTCATTGTTTAAAAGTTTAAACAAACAAAATATGCTATTGAATAAAATTACTTGAAATAGGCCGTACGACTACTTACGTAAAACTATTGATTAAAGAAGGAATGGTAAAACAATACGTAAACAAACAATCGAGGAAGCATACAGATTTGACAATGCAGAGCCTGCTATACATAGTTTATTTCAAACACCGCCACGGTCTTAGGGCAGGGTCCACTAGATACCTAACAAGCAGCTCGGAATAAGTATCTAGTGGACCCTGGTTTTGGGGGTTAGTGCAGTGGCGCGATCTGCGCGGAGCTTTGCGTGAACAAGCCAATTGAATAGGTAAGTAAAATATCACCAGGATCCAGCAGTTGCACTTGGTTTTGATCTCGTAGGTGGAAGGGGAAATTACAGGTTAATGCACGAGTGTCTTGGAAAAGCGGTAGTTTAATTGAGCAATGCCAAGAGTTAAGAAAATAATTGACGATAGGCTAAATAAAATATGTCCACCCAATCAAGTACATCGCACTCCACGTGGGTTAAAGGAAAGGGCGAACTGGAAGGCAACAGAATGGCGGATGTTTCTTTGCCATTATTGCCTTCCAATACTCACCGGAGTACTTCCCATTAGGTACCTGCAACACTTGGCACTGTTAGTTGAAAGTGTCTCTCTGTTGACGGCGACTGTACTAACCGACGCATCAATATCAAGGGCAGAGGAACTCCTGTACAGATTCGTTGGGGAAATGCAGATCATTTATGGAGACGAGTGCATGAGTTTCAACGTACACTTAATGACACACCTCGCTCAGTCCGTACGAATGAGTGGTCCCCTCTGGGCCACGTCTGCTTTCCCCTTCGAAGCGGGTATACACTCGTTTCAAAAACTTGTCCAGGGACCAAAAGGCGTTGTCAAGCAAGTTTGCAGAAAGGTTATAATACGCAGCGGCTTGCAATCATTGCAATCTGTCTTGACTTTGAGACCGAAAGTAGAATCATTCTTAAGGTGCCTACAGGGAACGAAGTCACTTTCAGATACCGGTATTTCGACGTTTGGTACCGGGAAAGGGTGCGAAGATTTTGATACGGGCCAATTTATGGCCATAGTTGATGGCACAACCTTTCACGAATTTTCACGCATCGAAGTCCGAGGCTCCTATTTTCATTCTGAGGCTTACAAGAGACCGAACAAAACCAACAATTCATATGTAGTAACTAATGACGGAAGATTTGGAAAGATCACAAAAATTGTTCAGGCAAGGCAAAATGCAGATGTGCAGTATTTCGTCCTTCTAAAAATGTTTAATGTAACACCCCTCTGTGTCGGTAATGTACAACTATCAACGATATATAATTGCAACGAGACACAGGAACTCAACATGAAACCAGTACACCACATTAAAAGCTCTATTTTTATGCCAATTACCACAGTAAATGCATACATCAGTACGTTTCCTAATGACGTTGAAGTAAAGTAAGCTACGAATGAATGTGCCTACGAACAGTCTCATAGTAGTTATCCTCCTTGCCTCTGCCTTATTCACTTGTATCTGCGCCACTTACTGTGTCTCATCGTTGTATATTCTCCTTGCCTCTGCCTTATTCACTTGTAACTGCGCCACTTACTGTGTCTCATCGTTGTATATTCTCCTTGCCTCTGCCTGTCGTCGTCGGGGAACTTTCCCCTTCCCTTCGACTACCTCCCCGACGGCGACGACAATGACAACACGGACGGATGATGACACAGACAGTGACGACCGCGACGTGGGGAAACCCCTGCCCGCCCCATACGCTTGTGGCTGGTTCTGACCAGCACCGGCCTGTCCACCCCTTGTCCCCCCGCGTCATCCCATACGTCCCTCCCTTCGTCTCGATTAGCCAAGTTGCATAAATATGAGACGTAAAGCAATATCCAATCAATCATCAATCAACATCTCTAGCAGAACACTATTCGCGTTTAGAAGCAAAGTGGCTGACATCTGGTGGTCAAGTGGAAAACTGCAGCAACAGAAGCTATAGCTACTTGTGCTGTGGAGGCCTAACAAGAACAGAGCAAAGAGCGAAGACAGAACACGTCCGCCTGAGACAAGAACATCAGACCGACTGCGAGTCGAGGCTGCCGCTGTGCCAGGGTTGCCATATATATGAGCGCTGATGTCGCCGCGGCAACTTTTGAAGTCGCCCAAATGTCGCCCAATCTGGCGCGGCGGCCCAAATGGGGGGGTCTGGGGGGAAACGCCCCAGAATTGCCCCGCAATCCTACCCTCTTATAATAATGCGTATTTTTAAGTGCCCTTCAGACACAGGACTATTTCATAGGCTACTCTCAATCTTGTTTGTGAGAATTTTAAGTAATTTTAGCAACCTAGCACAGACAGAACTGCAGAGGAGGCTCGGACGGATCAGATTAGATTAGATTAGATTAGACAGGACAGACAGAGCACAAAAGTGATTATAGTGAGATGATAAGTGCTTCCCCGACAAGCAGGGCAGAATAAAGAGAGAACTAGATCTAAACCAGAACTGACTCCCCTGAAGTTAAAAAACATTAATCAGAATGATGCGAGGACACAACAGGCAATACTTGCTCAAACAACACACTCAGCAGCAATAGAACCAAACTCCTTGTGCTGTGGAGGCCCTGTAAGAACAGAATGAAGAGCGGGCACAAAACACGTCCGCCTGCGACAAGAACAACAGGCAGACTGCGAGGCTGGGCTCGCCGCTGCTTGCATGCAGGTGGTGGTCAAAAGGTGCGGGGCGGCGAGGTCATATCGATGCTGCACATTTAGTGCATTGGAAGTTTCTAAAATCGTATTAACACATGGACTCTGGTGTGTTATCAATTGGTAGAGAGTGATTTACTAAATGTGCAGAAAGTTTCATCGTGACTATACTAAATTGTTGCCGATATTTATTGATCAATGTATCTCTGCTTGTGTGACCTGTAGCTCGACCTTCAGCTTCAAGAGAGTGATATCGCTCTGCAGCCTAGTGTCTCTGCCGTGGTAGGGGTTAGGAACAGAGATCGACTCGACCTCCCTTCTCTGCACCTGGTGTCGTTCTGCTCTTCATCCCAGCTCTGTCTCAGCTTCCCAGCTGCGATGTGGTAGGAAGCATTCTTCTTGCTGTTGTACGTGGTGTCCCAGAAGCAGTGGGCGGCTGTAACATGGAGGGAGCATGGCTATTAGTACAGATTCATGAAGCTAGACAGTTTGTGGCCGTACTGAGCTTCCCAGGTCTTCTCTGCTTGTGTGACCTGTAGCTCGACCTTCAGCTTCAAGAGAGTGATATCGCTCTGCAGCCTAGTGTCTCTGCCGTGGTAGGTGTTAGGAACAGAGATCGACCCCTGTGAAATCGTGGTTGTGTGAAGTTTCACTTCAGCTTTTGTTGTGAATGTCATTCATTCATTTACGTGATGTAATCAGTTAACTATTCAATGCTCCGATATTTATTACGCGACGAGATGAATAATGTTGGACATTTGTTTGAAAGACAACGTAATATTGGTGTGAGAGAACTGATAATTTTATATTATCGTAGCACTACGGAATTGAAGTAAAGCGATTCCGAGGTTGGCGCGGAGTGGAAGGAATGCATCGTGATAAAATACTTGTTGACATTGAGCGATTTACTACAGTATCGGCTGTGACGTGCCGAGGTTGAGCAATCGGCGCGGGAGTGCAGCCGTCCGAAACACACACGCGTCATGCTAGTTACCTATACTGCAGCAGTGCAGGCTGAAAAATGAAGATTGAACACAAGAATAAAGATTCGCGTTCGGTGGGTTCTTCCGCGAAAGTTTTTTGATTATACTCCCATTTGCTGTTCCTGATTTTTGGCAAACCTCATATTTGTTTGAGTGGGATCGTCTAATAAATCAGTTTTTTCTTTTCGTTTTTCTTTTTTAATGTTTTTTTCCTTTCTTTTTTCTTTTTTTCTTCCTTTTTTTTTTCCTTTTTACCTTTTTTCCTTTTCTTTTCATTCCCCACCCTTTTTTATATGTGATTCATTAATTAAATACATTTTATATTATTTTCATTTGTTAACAAAATTGTTGTGTTTAAATGCATTGTTGTTGTAATGCTAATATTTCAAATATGTACTTAAATATAGTTTATTGTAGTTTCTGCATCTATGTAGTTAGATTTATTTAGTTGTCCTCCTTTGTAGATCAGTTTTTATAACTGAATAGGATAGACGTTAAATAAATAATAAAAAAATAAATAATAAATAACAAACAATAAACAGAATGATGCGAGGACACAAAAGCCAATACTCGATCAAACAACTCCCTCAGCAGCAATAGAACCAAACTCCTTGTGCTGTGGATGCCCTGTAAGAACAGAATGAAGAGCGGTCACAAAACACGTCCACCTGCGACAAGAACAACAGGCAGACTGCGAGGCGGGGCTGGGGCTCACCGCTGCTTGCATGCAGGTGGTAGTGAAAAGGTGCGGGGCGGCGAGGTCATATCGACGCTGCACATTCCCAACAAACATAGAATATCCTGAGGATGTACTCATCTCTACCTTTCAGGCACTATAGAGGTATGCCTTCCCCAGTCAAGCCGGAGTACTGCCCAAATGGTGCATTACCATCAAGGTACCTTTCAGGCAGAGTCAGGGATAAGCCTTTTAAATTTATTCATTGAGAATGCACCTTTTGGGCACAATAGAGGCAGGGTTACCCTGAGGCTACCTGTAGGTTGCCCGAAAAAGAGATTACCTTCATCCTACCTCTATGGGCTCAGCCAGGGAGGGAACATTTCAAATTTAAACTTAGTCAACTGACTACTTTATTACATTAACAACTCTTTAAATAAAAAAATACTTTTGCGATAGGCCTAGATTTTATCCGCGTAAGCAGGCCTAATTTTTAATTATTTTCTTTTATCTAAAAATTATTTGATTGTTGCTAAGCGCTATATAGTCGTTAATTTGAGCTAGACCTAACTGACAGGTTGTATCCTTGGACCAACTGACCAAGCATCAACAAGCCCGCCAAGACTTTGTGGCCAAGCCAAGCACAGCACTACACAGTACACAAAAGGTAAGTTGTATTTATTAACATATTAATTTTCTACCATATCATGGGCTAGGGCCTAGGCCTAGGCCTAGCCTTCATGCGCACGTTAGGCTTAGAGGCCTGAGAGTGCTTAAACCAAAATAATGTTTTTTGAGGTTAGTGTAATATCCTATTAAACAATAGTAATAGTCACGAATTTAATCTTGCACGTCTTTTATTCACCACCATACTGGTTCAGACTGTACTGCGCAGGCGCTGTAGCCAAGGCACTGTGAGCTCGCCGTGAGCCTAGCTCCGTGTGACATCGAGCTGCCTAGAGCAGTCCAGAACAGGATGTTACATCCCTCTTTTCCTTCAATTTAAGAATACAACATGAATTTACTATATCTAGATAATGACATAATCTGACAGTTTGCATGAGATTATTAAACCAATAACTGCACTTAGTTTTCTTCTCTAAAGTCTTTTTGCAGTCAGTAATAGTGAAACAAATAAGATTATTGAAACACTAGATTAACATGATTAAACAAGGATTATGAAAATACTACATAAACAACAATTCAATATTTGGAGGAAATGTCATTTGACAATTACATACCATAAAACTAAGAATGTTCATTTGCTCTAGTTTCTTCTCTAAAGTCTTTTTTTCAGTAAGTAATAGTGAAACAAATAAGATTATTGAAACACTAGATTAACATGATTAAACAAGGATTATGAAATACTACATAAACAACAATTCAATATTTGGAGGAAATGTCATTTGACAATTACATACCATAAAACTAAGAATGTTCATTTGCTCTAGTTTCTTCTCTAAAGTCCTTAACATAGATATAATATTTAGCCTTAAGGGCCTAGGGCCTACTTGCACTGAAAACACTTTGTCTAGAGTATAATCAAGTACCCCTATGATTATTAACAGCCTTAGGGGCTTTCAATTTCACTGAAAACACTTATCACTCTTGAATCAGGATTGATTAATTATAGCCTTATGGGCAAACAAGTAAGTATTGATGAGTTGCACTCACTTCATCACAAAGTCCTTTAAGTGTGATGGCAGTTTTACTTCCCTTCTTGGTCTTCTCTGAGGAGTCAGCATCGGACCTGTAGACTTACTGCTCCAGGGTCTGGATCTCGCTGTTGAGTTGGGCTCGTAGTCTCGGCCGGTTTGCTTACTGGTTCAGGAGGTGTGTTTTGTTGATGGAACCTCTTCACATGGGTTGTGTTCCTCCTGTATCTTGCTCCCTCTGGTGTTTGGACTACAACAGAGTTCCCTGTTTTCTCTGTAACCCTTACTGGCTCTGGATTGAATGGAGTTGTAAGTTTGTCTTGTCTGGCTTGTTTGAGTAGAACTTGATCTCCCACCTGCACGTCGCTGTCTCTTGCAAGTCGTTTCTCATCTGCATAACGTTTACCCCATTCCTTCTTCTCCCTGTCGCGATCTCTTACTTCTTCGTCATTTAGGATTTCTGCGTTAAGGTCTGGTAGTTTAGTTCGAATCTTTCTGTTATACAGTAGCTCAGCTGGAGATTTGTTTGTCGTGCTATGTGGTGTCGAACGGTACATGATTAGAAACTTGTTTAGTTCTTCCTTCCAATCCTTTCCCATAGCATGGGCTATCTTCAGACGCTTTACTAACGATCTGTTCTGTCGCTCCACCTGGCCGTTGGCTTGCGGCCATAATGGAGTTGTGTTATGAAGTTCTATTCCTAACTCATTGAAGTAGGATTTCAGCTCCTTGCTGATCAGTTGAGGACCGTTGTCACAATGGATGTAGACAGGATTCCCATGTCTGGCGAACATCACATCTAAAACAGGTATGAGTTTCTCCGTTGTGATCTTCCTCATAATCTCAATTTCGAAGAATCGGCTGTAGTAATCAACTGCTACGAATATGTACTCCCCGGTGGGCAGAGGACCTAGAAAATCAATCGCTAGATGTTCCCATGGTTTCTCTGGCAGTTGCGTTCTTATGACCGGTTCTGGAGGATCGAATTTAGAAACGATTTGGCATCCATGGCATGTTTTCACATGGTTTTCTACGTCTCTGTCCATCTGGGGCCACCAGACTTTTGTTCTCAATCGTTGTTTCATTGAAGTCATTCCAGGATGTCCCTCGTGACTTATGTCAAGGGCTCGCTGTCTTAGCGATTTAGGTATTATCAAACGTGTTCCGCGTAGGACAATTTTCCCCACGTTGCATAACTCATCCTGAATGAGTCGGTATGATCGGTTAGTATCGTCCCATTTCCCCGACTGAATGCTGTTGCGAACGTCGGTCAGTTCTTGGTCCCTCTCTGAAGCTCGTTCCACTTCACGTGCTGACATGGCTCTCGGCGTAGACTCGCTGACTACCCAGCGCACGTAATCATTTATCTCTTCGACAGTATCCTTGGAGTCTCCAGATCCTTGTACCAACCTTGATAATGAATCAGCAATGTTAGTCTTGCCCGGTTTGTATACAACCTTGTATTTGTAGGGTTGCATGCGTAGTACCCAACGGCCAATTCTAGCGCTCGGCTTTGACCTTGGTGAGAAAATCACTTCTAATGGCTTGTGATCAGTAATCAGGTCAAATGTTATACCATATATGTACAAGTGAAACCTCTCACAGGCATAGATAAGCCCTAGTGCTTCTCGCTCGGTTTGGGAATATCTACGTTCAACTGCAGATAGGGTTCTACTGGCGTAACATATCACACGAGGACCCTCTGCTTGAGACTGGACTAGTACAGCTCCCAGACCGTAAGGACTCGCGTCTGATATTACTGTCGTTTTTGCATTTTTGTCGTAGAAACCCAATGTCTCTGCTTTAGTCAAGTATGTTTGCAGAGTTTGAAAGCTACCTCTTGTTCCGTTCCCCAGGAAAATTTTTCAGAACTGCGTGTTAGCTTCCTGAGTGGTTCCGAGATTGTTGATAAATCCGGAATGAATTTTGCACTGAAGTTTACAAGCCCCAGAAAGCTACGTACCTCCTCTGCTGTTTCTGGCCTCCTGAAGTTCTGCACTGCTTCAATGCTACTTTCTGTTGGCCGGACCCCTTTTCCTGAGATGTGGTGTCCTACGAAGGCGATTTCGCTGACTCGGAGTTGACATTTCTCTCGATTCAGCGTCAGTCCTTTTCCATGGATGGTTTTGAGTGCACCTCTCAGTCTGTTGTCATGTTCTTCTCTGCCTTCTTCAAACCCCTTGAACACATCTTCATGTTCTTTGAATATATCTTCTTGAATAGCGTTCAGGTCTAGGCCTATTCGCAGAAGATTAAGTTTGATTGAAGTTTCCTTACCCAGGATAGATATTCCATCTTCTTTGATGACGTAGAAGTCTGCGATTATCGAGTTTTCTCCAACTTCCACTTTGGATGTGAACTTTCCAATCACTTCCAGTTCTTCTTCTTTTCCATAAGCAAACAATTTCTTGTTGGTTTTCTCAGTTTTGCATTTTATGCCACTTTGTTTACAGTGTTCCCATTGTTGCTGGCATACCACATTACAGCTAGCACCAGAATCAATCAACATTAGCATTGAAACTCCGCCTACCTGTAGGTTAATTTTCCCCTCACTGTCGATAGGGTTAGGCCTACTTGAGTTCTTTGACCCACTGATTTGAAATGCATACTCCTTATCACTTGTGTCATGGTCTGAGTCAGATTTGACCTGGTGAACTCGTTTATTGCCTGTCTTTTTGCTTTTAGGCACATAGCCTTTCTTGTCTAGGCCTACTTTGGTTTTGCAACATTGTTCATAATGGCCTACCTTTTTGCACCGGTTACACTCTTTCCCTATAGCAGGGCAAGTTTTATCACTGCTTATGTGTCCAGTTTTTCCACACCTATAACAGGTCTGCTTTGATTTCCACTCATCTGTCCTAGGCTTAGGCCTACTCTGTCTGGAACCCTGGGCTTTGAAGTCTATTTTATTCACTTCTTGATTAGAGCCTCCTTCCATCACTTTTGCCTGTGCTTCAGCCTCCTCTAAGCTTCGCGCCAAGTTTTCTGAGTGTTAGTAGTGTAAGGTTTGGACCCTTTTCTAGGCATTTACGCCTTAAAGCATTAGAAACACACTTTTCAATTATTTGGTCTCTAATGTTCTCATCTACCTTGTCACCAAAGCTGCACAACGTCGCCTGTCGCTTTAGTCGAGTTACATATTGTTCAACTCTTTCTCTAGGCTCCTGGGCCATGTTACGAAATATGTGTCTCTCATATGGAATGTTAGACTGAGGTGTGAAATACCTGTCCAGTGCTCTTAATGCTGTGCCATACAAGTCAGTATTTTCAGGATCCTCCACAGATTCGGGTAGGGTTTCCCAAATGTCTTGTACGTCCATTCCTGCCGCCGACAATAGTAGTGATCGTTTTTGAGTGTCTAGGGTTATTCCTTTTCCCTCCACAAAGAATGTGAATGCGCGCTTCCAACGACGCCACCGCTGGCCTAGGGATGCAGCGTCATCGCTCACACAGTCGAAGTTTGGAATGCCGTGAATATCTATTTCCTTAGACATTTCGCCGTAATTTAATACTTTATCGCTTAATACCGTGTGATTTACGTATTGAAACTTGTTTTCACCCGCGTCGCCACTTGTAATATTCTATTAAACAATAGTAATAGTCACGAATTTAATCTTGCACGTCTTTTATTCACCACCATACTGGTTCAGACTGTACTGCGCAGGCGCTGTAGCCAAGGCACTGTGAGCTCGCCGTGAGCCTAGCTCCGTGTGACATCGAGCTGCCTAGAGCAGTCCAGAACAGGATGTTACAGTTAGGTTGCCCAACACCCTACTAGGCCTCCGCTTATAAATGGGCATTTGTAAATACAATGGCCCAGGCCCTAGGCCTAGCGGAACTTTTTCGATATATAATGTAAAATATACGCGTTTCGCGCCCCTCCCCCCCACAATGCCCCTAACCTACTTTTCCTCTAACATCCTGTCCTCACCAAAAAAGTACCGGCCTAGCTGGTTAAATCCATGTGGCTTTAAGTTTCCCCATTGGGGAGGTCCTCCAACTCCCACAGTCTAAACGGACTCGTTCTGCGCGCTGAGGGCGGCTCAAATGTGAAACTACCAAAGAACCGCACGCTAAGTACGGTCAGTAGATTATCGATGTGCAGTGACGCTGCAAATCATAAAAATTGACAGATGAAACGTCAAACTTCAATTTTATATCTATCATATTACCCCAGGGCACTAGCTTTTTAAAATGATTTACCTTTGATTTATTATTCGAACTATAAAGTGTTGCACAGGCGTCACTGACATGTTTGTGCAAAATAAATTGAGATATAGGGCTACCTTGTTTAAGCTTACGGTTACGGACGTAAGTATAGCCTAGGCCCAAGGCCAAAATACAGTTTTCAGACGTAAGTACGCCCTTGACATTCAAATCGAAACCTTGAGCAATCTGGATTGTCGGCCTAGGTCCTAGGCTTAGGTCTATTACATCAGAAATATCCTCATCAATATAAGATAGTTTGCTTTATGCCAAAACATTCGCCAACATTTGATCGTATTTAATATTTTGACGTTTCACGACATTTGTCGTCAACGACTGTTGACTTCTAGTAGAAAAGTGAGTAGTGACGTAGTTTAATGAAGTACATAGTTCCATCAACGATCGCACAAAGGTTGCGCGGAACGTTAGAGTCAAGCGTCAAAAAACAACTTCTTTTTTACCCAGGGCGGTATAGGGAGTTGGAGGACCTCCCCAACGGGGAAACTTCTTTATCGACTCTGGTACTTAGGGTCTATGCAGTTGGTGCAGTCCAACTTAGGAAAAGTAGGTTGGGGGAATGGTGCACGAAGCACGTACGTTTTACAATATTGTCATTATTATTATTGTTATTATTATTATTATTATTATTATGAATAGGCTATTGTTGCTATGTTGTGCTATGGTCTTGTTGTTAGCGTATCTGCTTCCAATGCAGAAGGTCCAGGGTTCGATTCCCGCCATAGTCAGAAGTTTTTAAACTTCTGATTTGGACTTAAGTCCATCAGTTCTTGTCTTAGGAGTTTGTAAACGGTGACTTTGGAGCCGTCCTAGCAACGAAGTACACAATAAATTCAGAGTTGTGCTGAATCGGCCTTGTTGATTCTGGCGTTGATTCGCGGGTGTTTGCACTGTCCATACCACTGATTGCTATATTTCCCATTACAAATAACGATCTTTGGTTGGTTATCGCTCACTCGCCGATTACGTCGGGGCCTACAGGGTTGGCTTAGTCGCTTTGATTTAAAGTCCCCCACTGAAAATCAGTTACATAACTGAGTAGGTAGACTCTAAATACAATTTATTATTATTATTTATTAGGTTTTTAAGCATAAGCCCGCTTTAAGGACATAGTTATTGATTCATGTAGCAGTTGTCAAAAAAGTTTGCCCCGACTGGGGTTCGAACCCAGAACCTCCGGCTTAACGTGCCATAGCTCTTTAATTATTATTATTATTATTATTATTATTATTATTATTATTATTATTATTATTATTATTATTATTATTATTATTATTAAAACATACGCGCTTAGTGCCCCCCCTACTTTTCCCCTAGCATCACAGTTCCAGTCCCCAATTAAAATGCCTTTTATTAAAATCTCAAAGATATTATTCAATAGAGCAAAGGTCAAAGTAATCTCATTCTCCCACTAGAGTGCAGAACGATCAGGGTTTGGTCACTGTTGTCTGGACATAGATAAAATAGGAATTTTAACAACATCTTGACGGCAATGCATTATTGTTGTTGTGGGCGACAGCAAACCCCGGAGAATACAGGCGAATAAGCTTGGCATTGCCCTATGGTGAAACATTAAAAACATGTGTCATTAAATTGGATGAATTAGGTAGGTAGGCCCTACAGTTTCAATTGATTCGTGGCAATTCTGTAACCCTTCTACTGGAATACGGTGACTCACCGCCTCCCGCACACTGCAGGTGGCGGCAGGTCGCATTACTTGCAACAAAGGTTTGCGGCTCATTCATTAGTCGCAGTTGAACTTTGCCACGGAACACAACTGGTTTAGGTCTACTCTACTTTATTTTATTGATTGTGGAGTAATTCATGATGATTGTCGAGTGATTTATTTTCGATCGAAACCAATAAAATATGTTATATTATCATGTTTATCTTAGTAGCACCCTCTCCTATAGTGGCGTATCCAGGGGGAGGAGGCTCGGGAAGCTTGGCCCTCCCCAAACCCAATCCCAGCTTTAATTATTATAATTCTGCAAATCATCTAGGCCTAAGTTTACATAAAAAATAGCTAATTTTTTGAATTGCTAAGTCGGGGAATACACCCGTAACTTATTCTAAAACACTTAAAACCACATCAAAAACACGAATTTAAAAAAAAATACCATGCGGCACTGTTGGTGACGGGGCATCCCCCCCCTCTTCCCCCCTCCCCATTTTTTCCAGTATCTTTTCCTTGGTGTAGTTTGGCTTGGATTTTCCAAATTGAAATGTGGTCACCTTATTTCAGTTGGACTTGGGCCATATGGCTAGCCCCAATGAGCCGGGACCTAGTGCGACTAAATCTACATTTAAAAGTCGAGCAACCCTCTATCGATTGGCAAAAAAGAATGTGGACATATTGTACAATAATGACATAAGTCTTGATGTAGGCCTACCGGTAGGCTTAAACCGACCAACTTCAAGTTGTCCTGAATCCAAAAGCAATGATGATGGAACTAGTCCTCGGCCCGCTAGCCCAATGGCATTGGCTGACAATGATACTGATAATAGTTTTGATGGGCCACTTTCTGATTCCGATGGAGACCTATGTTCAGATAGTTTGCCTTCAAATCAAAGAGAGCCTTCAACTAGGCCTACCTCAGTGAACGACACACCAGAGAACTTGACTAACGAAATTTGTTGGTGGGCTCATACTAATGGCGTGAGTCAAACTGCAGTTACGCTGCTAATGAAAATTTTGAAGAATCATGCATGTTTTTCAAATATTAAAGTTGATGCTAGAACAATTAAAAAAACTCCTGTGACCAACAACATTCAGGAGATGCCTCCAGGCCATTATTGTCATATGGGCATGGCAGATGGAATATCCAAAACATTATCAAGAGTCCCGGTGCCGAATGTCCTTCAGATATTGAAGTGTTAATAAATATTGATGGAATACCTCTGTCAAAGAGTTCTAATAGCCAGTTATGGCCTATTGTAGGATATGTGACGAAGGTTCCATCATCAACACCATTCGTTATTGGAATGTTCCACGGCTATAGTAAACCCCCATCTCCATCTTTGTATCGCAAAGATTTTGTTAGAGAGGCTGCTCAAATAATAGAACACGGACTTATTTTTCAAGGGGAAAAAAAGAATGTGAAGATAAACTGGGTTTGTCTGTGATGCTCCAGCTCGGGCATACATTGAATCATCTGGGACGGAGGTCCTAGAGATATTAGATGAATTATAAATTAAAATAAATTAAATGAATTATAAACATTGGCTGATAGTTCAATTAACTAAAAAGTCCCGATATGAATTATCTACGGTGATTTGGCTGAAGTCAATTTGTTTTCGAGACTTTCAAAATGGCGACATTTTAAGTTTGGTACCAGATAGGCATTCTGTGACCTCGTCGATGGACCTACGTCTTGGACTGTGATTGGTCGGAGCTTCTGGTTCCTGATTGGCCGAGAATAATAATCGATTTGAATCGAAGAAAGTCGAAGATTAATCACAAAATGGCGATGTTTACGTTTTTGACCGCTGTCAAAGTGAAGTAAGACCAAATGAGATATTATTTTGAAATCTATAAATGATTATCGAATAAGAGGATTGTTAATCCATCCGATAGAATAATATTAAATTAATAAAAATCAATCTACGTAAATATTTTTAAAATCTACAAATAACATCGTGATAAGAACTTCGAGGCAAGTTTTGGCATCTGAACAAGTACCGACGTGGGAAAGAACGTCCAGTCAAGTTAACTTCTGAACGTCTGCCTCTAGGATTGAACTTCACAGCGATCGATTTTCTAGATCGTCGATTATCAGCGGGGATTGATCACGGTTGGAAAGGAGACGTACATTCCGAGCGATGAGTATAGCATAATATTAATTTCTAAAGCCGTATTGTTGGCAATAATCAACGTCATTGTCTTTCTAAAAGAAAGCGTGGCTGTCCATAAGACTGACTTTCAATCAGAATTTGTATTCTTTAGATAGAAATCAGTACTGAAATAGGTAGGATGTAATATCTCTATTCTTTTAAAGGAAAGAACTCTGTCTAAAAATCACAATATAGCCAATCTGAGTTCTTTTGAATTGCTGCTTTCTACAAGAATCATTATTAGTTCTAACTTTATTGATAAGTTGTCTTTCAGTGGAGTCTTGACGCCACTGGAGTTCTCATGGCTTCTCAATTTTGTTGGGAATTTTGGTGAGTCGTTATGGGTGTGTGTGAACTGATTAGGGGCCCTCATTACTGTAGACCAAGTTCATACTTTGGTAGGATACTTTTTCACTCAGTGTTGGGGATTTTTCCCCTGTTTCGGTGTATATTTTCAATAATTATCTTTGCGAGTTAGGGGATGTGATCATTTTAATTTGGCGATCTAATCTTTTAGTATGTCTAGTAATTTATGATGTACGACCTTGACGATTCATATTTTTAAATTCCTTTTTTTGGCGCGTCTGACGTGGAGGGCTTTTTAAGAAGTCGCTTCTATTTTGTTTTGAGAACCCGTAGTTTAGTTATTTCCTTTAGTACGTTGAAGGAGGAGAGTGTCTATTAGACTGAGTTCTGTCACTCTGACTAACAACGTGGGCACGATCCTTATCAGTGTGTCTTGAAGAGGTCGTTGCGCCACACATAGGTAATCACAGGGCATACCTTTAATTACAAGCATTCGCCCACAGTCTACCTGTGAGCTGTCTCCATGTCTCCTGTCTCCTCCTCAATTACCTTTCTGGGCAGTACTGAGGTTTGCCAGTTTTGTACCTCCTGCACACTGCTCTTAGTGTCTCACTCCATGTTAAACGTATAGGAGAAAGGTAGTATCCAGGAGCTCTCTCCTCCCATAAAAGTAACCCCAGGGTAATACTCAGGAGGAACAAGCTCCCACAAGCTTCCTGCCTGGGAGCTACCTTTCTGTTCAGAACAGAGGATATCCCATCATTTTGCCTCCAGTCTGCCTGTGAGCTACCTCAATGGGAGCTATTATCTTTCTGGGTAATACTGAGGATACTCCAAGGCAACCCACGCTCTGCCTCTGTGCTGCTTTCTATGGGAGAGCTTTTACCTTTCTGGGCAGTACTCGGGATATCTCAGGGTTGTGCTACCTGTACACTGCTCTTAGTGTCTCACTCCATGTTAAAAGCATAGGAAAAAGGAAGTACCCAGGAGCTCTTTCCTCCCATAAAAGTAACCCCAGGGTGATCCTCAGGAGTGAAAAATGTTTGTTGGGTTAAATGCATAGCACGTTTCTAAAAGCGTATTAATGACAGTACCATATGGTAAGGTGTGTAATCAATTTGTAGAGAGTAATTTACTAAATTTGCAGTAAGGTTCATCGCGACTATACTAAATTGTCGCCGATATTGATTGATCAATGTATTTCAGTCATTATGTAGCTACTCACCTACGTGAAATGCACACAGTGTACATCACGTCACACACAACACAAAAACAAACACAGGGGTAATCGAGCACTGTTGAGTCTTCAGTGAGGGAATCACCATTATCATAGTGCACATAAGCTATTAAATGTGCATCTTTTGCAGTGTGCTTAGTTACTAAGTACGTCTTATTTTTACTAGGAAGCTTCGCAAACGCTTTTTCAGGCGCGTTGTTGGCTGAGCGTATGTTTTTTAAACAAAAAAACACAAAATTGCGATTTTCATGAGAAATAATTTTTCGATTACGCTCAAATTTCACACGCATATATTAATTTAAAAAATTTAACATTTAAGAAATTTCCCAAAACACCAATTTTGGCAAGTTTCTGGATCAAAAAAATTGATAAATTCGTGTTAAATCACAGTTACAAGATAACTTTTTAAACTATCATTTTAAGTGTAGTATTGCGCTACAGATCATGTGGTAAAAAAAAATTTTTTGAGTTAAAAGCCCCTTTTAAGTAATTGATAAATTTTGATTAAGTACATTTAAACACAAATGTGATTTCTTTTGAACCCAAGGTTGTGTGCCCTTAACTTTCATTGCACGTTTTGATGTGTCTGGTTAGGTCGCAATGTTTTTGGACGAGAAAAGCCATTATGCGGAATCGTTACGCGACGAGGACTTCGTTCTGAAGCTCACGTATTTGGCCGATATATTATCAAAATTAAACGAGCTGAATTTGTTTTAACAGGGAACTCAAGGAGCCGAGCAAGACCACCAAGCCCAGTTCATGAAGGACTTGAATGATAAGGTGAATCATCTTCAAAAAGGAAATGCCGCAAAAGATATGGAAATAATGTCATTAAGAGAAGGACTGGATGAATCAAATAAGAAAGTTATTAAGCTCAGGACACAAAATGACAACCTGCAAGTGCAGGTCATTTGCAAGATTGCTGGTATGTTATCCATATATGGAAATTCTAGTATCGTTAATCTAAGCTTACCTACACACACCTTTAGCTATAATCTTGCTAATACAGTTAAGTTTCAAGATTAAGGAACAAAACTGTACATTTAAGTTTTACAGACCTAGTTATCAGTTATCAGTTCTGGTTACTGGTTATACTGGTTATCAGTTATCATCAGTAATCCACCATGCAAATGCAAGTCATTAACATTAACTTATCAGGCTGCACGGACGGGAACAGACAGAGCACAACACTGAGATGACGAGTGCCGCTCTGAGCAAGCAGGACAGAATACAGAGAGAACTAAACCTCCCAGTCTGGACAAAACGACAACCTCCTGAAGTAACAAACATTAAACAAAATGATGAATGAGAACGAGGACACAGCAGACTTGAACGTAGCAACAGAAGCTAACTCTGTGTACTGAGGAGGCCCAATGAGACCAGAGCGAAGAGCGCGGACAAAACACGTCCGCCTGGGACAAGAACAACAGACCGACTGCGAGGCGAGGCTCTCTGCTGTGAGCGTGCAGGTTGTAGTCAAAAGGTGCGGGGCGGCGAGGTCATATCGAAGCTGCACGCAAGGTGCATTGACGTTTTTCAAATCGTGTTGATGACAGTGGTGCATGTGCTTTAAGGTGTGTATTTAATTGGTTGTGAGTAATAGTTGAAGATATGTAGTGAGGCTCATCGTGACGACACTACATTGTCGCAGATATCACATTTTGAGGGATTTTACTTTGACTATGTACTAGCTGTAAAATGGTGCATTTCACTTGATGCACTCGGAAACCAAGTGCCAAGGAACTGGCACTCTGCAAAAAAGTAGAATACCTAAAAATATACATTTCCGAGCAGACAATGTGATGAGAAGGCAAGGAAGGGGATCAATGGACATGGCCGCAGTGGCGTAACTCCCAATGGTGCAAGGTAAGCGGTGCTTAAAAAAATGGAAAATAAGAGCCATTGTAACTGGCCCCTCAGTCAGGAGATCTTGGCGAGTATTGGATAAAAGAAGAGCCATTGGAACTTGAGCCACAGCTAGGTAATCCTGAGGTATCACGGCCTGAATCTTCTGAGGTATCCTGGAACCAAAAAGACCCATTAGTTCTAATGGGGCACTACAGCCAGGAAATCTTGAAGAATCCTTGGACAAGAAAGACCCATTAAATTTGGCACCACAGCCTCTTAAAGTATCCTGTATCCGTCGGCGTCGAGGGCGATTTATAATGGTGAAATATATACACAAATATAATGTTAACACAATAGAAATAGTTACCAGGTACACTGTAGACGTGTACGCTAGCGAGGTGCGAGAATAATGCGTAGAACACACACGCTCTCTCTCCGAGTGAGAGACTTGAGAACTTCTGTCCGACAGAGCGGCTGAGAGTGCACTGAGTCGCGAGTTGCCAGCATAGTGCTGACAAGACGCATTTGCGGGCAGTGACACAGAAAACATCACAGCCGGCGGGAAAGGATGGATATTGAAAGGAAGGTCGAAATCAAAATAGAGGCATAAACAGTTTGCATTTTGATTATTTGTAAGGGGGGGCGGGGGGGTAATGTGAAATTTTAATTATAAATGTGTCGCACTGACAACCTGGTGAGGGGGGCGGTTTAATTTACAAGAATGTATTTGTTTACATTTAATCTAAAAATTGTAACAATTTTCGATTTCATTTTTACTAAGGTCAAAGTAGAAAATATCCCCACTCTCAACTTTAGGACGGTCTCCCACCCTAAATCCTTGAATTCTTACAAATTTGCATATCAATATTTGCATGCGTGGTTAATGGCAAAGCTTACTGAAAGCTAGTCGTAGGTCGCAGCACTAGCGCAGCTCCTATCCACCCTCTGGCGCCACGCCCACCTGTCCGCGCTAGCTCTGTTTAGCACCGAGCACGCGGTAATCAAATTTGCGTTTATTACTCTGACTCCGACTTAACAATGTATAGTTCATACACAGTTCCACAATTAAAAGATCAATTAAGAAGCCGGAAAGCCTCAACAAGAGGGAAAAAGGCGGATTTGGTCAAGAGGTAAGTAGCAGTAGGCCTACATAATAACAAATTTTGTTTACCTTAAACTTTTGACATGGCATTGATATAATCTTGTTTGTTTTATTTCCCTGACAAGGTTGTTGGCCCAAACCACCGGCCCAGTTTTATGTAGATGTAAACGCCGATACCAGACTACCAAAAATCAATGAAACCAGAGTAAACTGTTATCTTGGAAGGTAAGCAGTGATAGGCTGGGTGGGAACGGTGGGGCGCTTGTTGCAGAGAGGGCCGGCAAGTATGGAGAAGAAAAAAGTGAAAGAAGAAAATAAATATGAGTAAGGCTGTGTGAATGAAGAAAGATGTGATAAAAAGTTGCACGAGAGCTCTCTCTGCAACACGCACCCCAACCGGCCAGAGCTCGCCCGCAGTTTTGGGGAATACACTTCTCCCCAACTCACAGGCCAAACCACGGGAAGGTAGCGAGTTTGACTTTGACGGCCCTTTTATTTGATAAAAGCCAAGTTGTAATTAACCAGCATGTAGTACACTCCACCTTAGTGACGATGCAGGCAGTCGAGTTAGGCGACGGCGCTTTGATTGATTGATTGGATATTGCCCAACGTCTCATATTTATGCAACTTGGCTAATCGAGACAAAGGGAGGGACGTATGGGGTGACGCAGGGGACAAGGGTCGGACAGGCCTGTGCTGGTCAGAACCAGCCACAAGCGTATGGGGAGGGCAGAGGTTCCCCCACGTCGTGGTCGTCTCCGTCTGTGTCATCATCCGTCCGTGATGTCATTGTCGTTGCCATCGGGGAGGTAGTCAAAGGGAATGGGAAAGTTCCCCGACGACGACCCAGAGCTCGCCATTAGTTAGACTCTAGACTCTAGCCATTAGACTCTAGAGTCTAGCCATTAGACTCTACAGGTCAACTCCAGCAATGTAGAGATTTGCTTGACTGTGGAAGCCAATCCAACTTCATAACGGAGGATCTAGTTCAAAGGCTAAATCTCCAGAAACAACGGAACCAAGTGTTCACACAAGGCGTGTACAAGGCTTCAGCAGAAGCTAAACACACGACCACAGCAAATGAAAGGATATTGATTGGATATTGCTTAACGTCTCATATTTATGCAACTTGGCTAATCGAGACGAAGGGAGGGACGTAAGGGGTGACGCGGGAGAACAAGGGGTGGACAGGCCGGAACCAGCCACAAGCGTATGGGGATTTTTTATTGGATGCATTATGCAACTTGGCTTATCGAGACGAAGGGAGGGACGTAAGGGATGACAGATAACAGTCATCTAGCTGAACACATTCAGCAGAAACAGAAGCCAAAGCCATGTGCTGTGGAGGCCGAACAAAAGCAGAACTAAGAGCGGAAAAAAGCACAGCACATAAACCATGTCAAGTCTCTAATCTCACATTGAACAGGACCTAGCACTTTCTGTACATCAACTCCTCAGGCTGCACGGACAGAACAAACGGAGCACAACACTGAGATGACGAGCGTTTCACTGACAGCAGGACAGAATAAAAAGACAACTAAACCTTCCAGTCTGGGCATACCAGACAACCTCCTAAAGTTAACAAACATTAAACAGAATGATGAATGAGAACGAGAACGAGGACACAGCAAAGACTTGACAAACAACACTACAGCAGCAACAGAAGCTAACTCCATGTACTGTGGAGGCCCAATGAGACCAGACGAAGAGCGCGGACAAAACACGTCCGCCTGGGACAAGAACAACAGACCGACTGCGAGGCGAGGCTCTCTGCTGTGAGCGTGCAGGTAATAGTCAAAAGGTGCGGGGCGGCGAGGTCATATCGAAGCTGCACGCAAGGTTCATTGACGTTTTTCAAATCGAGTTGATGACAATGGCGTAAAACTCAAAGTTTTTTTATTTTCTTATATCCTATTCCTGGTATTTTTAGGGGGACTTCTAGTGCTATTCATTTATGTAACTAGATTACTTTAAATGAAATATTCACAATATCAATACAAACAATAATTACAGCTATAATCCCTCTTTACCTTAATTAGAGGTATACTTTTAATTATTGATCCTACACCATATCTAGTAGATGTTCTAAATATAGATATAACATAATTAATTGATTGTGAGTAATATATGAAGATATGTAGTGAGGCTCATCGTGACGACACTATATTGTCGCAGAATATAATATTTTCAGGGGTTTTTCTTTTACTATTGACCAACTGTAACATGGTGTATTTGACTTTAAAAGCAATACTTCTAAATAGATACAGTGGCCGTGCAATCAAACACCAGTTTGCATTGCTCCAGGACTTTTCCTCTGGAAAGTTGTTCTAAACGAATAGCATGTTGGAAATGAACATTGAAAACCTATAGTTCATAATAATATGTCATCATCATCAATTAATGTGATTTCCAAATTCAACATTCAAAAATCTTTCATGCAATTTTTCTACTTCCTTTTTCATGTGGCAGTAAAAGAGTTCCCTTATGATTTTTTTACTGCTTAAAATGATAACCTTACCGGAGAAAAATGACCATAATGTCCAAGTTCCATATAATGTTAAAAGACAAAAAAAAGTTACTAGCCCTTTGGGGACGAATAGCCAGGTCCTCGGTCAAGTCATTGTAAACAACGTCGCAGTAATCGAAATGGGGAATAATAAGAGATTGTACTAGCATTGTTTTAGTTTAGTTGGAAAGAAGTTTTTTAGTCTGTTTAATGAGTGTAGTGCAGCATACGTTTTTTTACAAACGTGTTTGACATGTTCCGTCCAAGTCAGGTCATTAGTCACAATAAGTCTTAGGCTTCTGACTTGTTGTTGAAAGGGTATTGTTGTACCGTTTTAAGAAACGTTGTCTATTGTCGAGTGGTCTAATTTTGCTATAAGTTTGTGGTAGCCTAAAATAATGATTTTTGACTTATTGGGGATTATTTGCAAAACGTTTTTAGTTGCCCACAAAGCAAGAGATTGCAGGTATTTATTTATCATTTCAATTGCTTGATTAATTAGTGAGAGAGAGACATGTATATAAATTTGCAGATCATCTGCTTATAGGTGGTGATAGCAATAAATGAGTGAATAAGAAATGTCGTTAATGTACAATGAGAATAACAAAGGTCCTAAACACTTCCTTGCGGCACACCTGCCGTCACTGGTAGCCAATTCGATTGATTGTCACCTGAGATAATGCACTGTTGCCTGCCGGGGAGATACGAATTCATCCATTGCAGTGTGGAAGGAGAAACATTTATAGATTGAAGATTGCTTATAAGATTGTCTATGTCAACGGAGTCAAAAGCTTCGCCAAAGTCAAGAAGTGTCAGAATGGTAATTTGTCTACTGTTCATGTGAGTTCTTACGTCATCAGTTACTTCAATGAGAGCTGTGGATGTGCTGTGATTACATCGGAAACCAGATTGGTGCTCGTCTAGAATTTTACTTACTTTAAGAAAATCCTATATTTTAAAAAAATTTAAAAAGTCTTCTTGTAATTGTCAGAGAAAATATTGTCAAGATCTATGATGGGTTATGGCTGCCTGGCGTGCACGTGTCGGGCTTGAAGGGAATACCCTAGCTGCACGGCCGGTCCCGCGCTACTGGCGCACTGCGACCCGTATCCTTGCAGCGGCAACTCGAAGTGTCGGGTGAAAGATGGCCGCCTGGCGTGCACATGTAGCATTATTTCGTTCAAACGTTGAAAATAAAGATAATAATGCTGTGAAATGAATGCAATCTTTGTGGCAGAAGGCCACAGCATGGGAGAAAATCTCACACGAATTCAATGTAGCAAGCGGCAATGCCCATCGTTCAGCAGAATCACTCAAAATTAAATAGGATTCAATATAAAAGCAAGAGAAGAAGGTTGCCGCTGTGGAAAAAGAGAGGTAGTAAGCTATGTAGTTACGTGATCGCAAAAGTTATCTATTGTAGCTAGAGATAACGATAGAAATCGTTTTCTATCGTTATCTCTGGAGTTTTACATGATCGCACTGCTGGAGACGCGAACGTCGTAAATTTAAAATTTAAAAAAAATGTGCAATGTGGGTCTAGCTATAGCACGTGCTCGCTTATCAACGCGTCCAACTGAGCGTTTCCTAGTTATTATATAAAAGGAGAGGGGGAGAGCTTGAGCACACTGTATGTCCACTTTTTACAGAGCTAGGTATAGGCCTAAATGTGAAAAGTGAAACGAGGCCTTGTGCCATACAATGGTTGAAAATAGTTTTATATTTCATAAAAAGTAGTTTTTAGTTTGTACCTGCGTTAGTTACATTATTACATTCACGTAGAGTTAATCCACTATTTGATGTTGATGCCATAGATCGTGCCTACTGGGGCCATGTGGACCCACTGCAAAATTTTGGTTAATATTGATAAAAATAACAAAGTTTAATTTTGATCATTTAAAAATGTTTTGGGTGAAAATAATTAATTTGGGCCTGAAAGGGTTAACGCACGTGTGAATTCTACACATATTGCGGCACTAAGTGTGGTAAAATAACACCTGACTGTGTTTTTCTTTACACGTGAAATTATTATGTGAATGAAATTATGATATCATGACTCACTGTCTTTTCACACAGGTGTAGCGTGTGTTACGCAGACCTGCGTTTTATAATTATTTTAAAGCCTTTTAAACGAAAAATTAGGAACGGCGAGTCTGCGACCCAAGGATCACAAATGTGTACCATCCAACTTTCAAGTTTTGCCGCTAGATAGCACACAATAGAAGACGTGAGAGACGTGATCGTAATTAGTTGTAAATAATTAATCTTTTCAACGTTTGTGAACTATTTCTCTTTACGACAATCAATTAATTGAATGTAAATATTGTTATCAACATAGAGTACACATTTGTGTACTTTGGGCACCAGTTCTGTCAATTTGGTTTTTGAGGTTATTTCTCAAATATCAGTGAAATATCAAAACATGTGTTTATTTTCAGCTGGTATACATGATGCAGATCTTGATTCACTATTGGAAAATAGTGATGCTGAATTGTCAGATTTTGACGAGATTAACGACGACTTTTCCCCAGCCGATGACAGGAGTGACAGTGGAGCTGATTCATCATCAGCAGAATCTGATGATGGCTCTACTCACTCCCAGTGTGACAGTGATACTCAATGCTCAGCTTCTAGAACTTCTACAAGACTAGGTGTCTTGATGTAAGGATACCCACTACATCAAGTGTCGGATGCCTGTAGCTCAGACAAGGGTGACCAAAGGTCGGACATAGCCGACCAGGCCATGCTCCCTTTGTCAAGCCAAGGGAAATCAGTGGCTAGTGGGAAATCTGATAAAAGAAAATTGGATAGTACTAGCGGCCTAATCAAACACGACAAAGTAAGCCAGGTCGATTGAATATAGCAGATCCACTATCTAGGTTAGTACAGCTTAAGCATCCACGGCTGCATGACACCGAGGACTACTATATTCAGTGGGTAGCAGAGAACTCCACACCATGTGCCGTCACATTGGAAGAGCTGCAAGAACAGAATCGAGTTGATTCCACCAAACTAGCGCCACCTGTCGGGGGGTACGAAGCAACGAGAGTGTAATGGACGCCTAGGTAAGCAAAGCACCACAGTACCCACAGCCGACAATCTAGCGGACCAGCCGTCTCGAAAAGTATGGAATACCATGCACCTCATCCTAAAGCATCAAGAACCAGGACGCCACCCGTACGACATCCAGATCCCAGACCAGGCCCTCCTGGAGCTGGCGAACATTCATATGTTCATGTAAATAACCTGTATGTATTCTAAAAATAAATTAAAGAGACCTTCAGCCCCGGTTCTCTACTTCGCTGGTCTCTCCAGACAGTACACCTCGTCCACCAGGTACAACAGGTATATAACCGGGCGTGGGGGGGGAGGGGGTTATCTGTATCTGTGTACTGTGAATAAATATATTAAATGAACCATGAACATAATGGTGGCAATGAAGATGGTTAGCTTAAAGGTGGATAAATTTAATTTCGGGGAAGATTCGTGGGAATCGTACATGGAAAGGTTAGAACAATCTTTCATTGCAAACGGGCTGACGTTGAGCGCGGACGACATTGTCAAGAAGAAGGCAATACTCATATCATCCATTGGCAAAGAGTCATATGAGGTTCTAAAAGACTTGTCGGAGCCTAAAAAAACGAGTGATAGGTCCTATTTGGAATTGACAAATTTGATGAATGATCACTTTTGTCCAGTTTCGTCAGTAATTGCAGAAAGGCACAATTTTCATAGGTCGCTGCAATTGGCGGGAGAGACAGTATCAACGTACGCGGCGGGCCTACGGAAAATGACTAGGTATTGTAAATATGGTACGTTCCTAGACAGTGCTTTGCGAGATCAATTTGTAGTAGGGGAAGTGTTACTGTTGTGGGCAACAGAGTCATTTAGCATCTGGTTGTTTTGTACAAAGGATATTGCTGCCATAATTGTAACAGGACAGGACATCTACAGAGAATGTGCCCAAATTTAAGTGTGGGACGTGAAGGCAAGGCAGTTTATCACAATTATGTGAGAAGTGATGAACAAGAAGAAGCGTCAGTAGAGGAAGAATTTACAGAAATCTTTCATTGTGCTGGGAATAATAACAAGGTGTGGCACCATAACAGTGCCTGTTCAAATGAAAGCAAGCGTGCCAGTTGAGTTACAACTGTTCGTGGTTCCAAACGGAGGACCACCATTGCTGGGGAGAGACTGGTACCAGGCATTGAACCTTCCCTTACCACTAGTGAGACTAAACCGGTTAGTACTCACTGCGTGTACAGTTGGGTACCTTAGTGCTCACTGGATGTACAGTCCGGTACCTTAGTACACACAGCGTGTGGTTCGAGAAAAGAATTACAACACAATGTAAGTTGGCTATTTTAAGTTAATAAACCTTTTTTAAAAATGCACATTTTTCTTAATTTCCCTTAATTAAATTTGGCTTCACAGCCAAGACCCACTCCAATGAAGCACGTTTACCCTAGTCTTAGTCCAATATAAGGATTGGTGGTGGCAGCGACCTTAAAAAACAACCCCATGACAGTAGTAACAAGTTCAATTTTATTTCCAGACTTCTGAAGGTGAGCTTGGCGAAAATATCGGCAAACTTCAAGCACCAAGCATCACTACGTACAAAGATGAGGACGTGTTGAGCGAAGTTGTTCTTGTGGCAGAGGGCTAAATAGTCTGCTACAAAACAGCTCCCACCGCTGAAGAGGCCATGTCATTATTATTGGCCTTTTACTACGTATTTGATAGATCTTACCCATCGTTTTACGATGGGTTTCCTGACTTTCCTCATGAGGGAACTGTTGCAAGTTAACGAGAACCCTAGCTACAGTGGCTCAATTGCTTACAACAAGTTCTGTAAACATTACAAAAGCCTCCAACAGCAACAGTAGGTACCTATCTGTTTAACAATGCTGGATGCACAAATTGTAGTATTTCAATATAAGATGTAATTTCATATATTTTTTCACCACCATCCACCATACCATATACCATTTTACCATTTATATTATTGTATTTTGAATCCATTTTGATGAATGCTTTTGATATGTTATTCAAGCTATTGCATTGTAAAATAACCTACTATAGTTAATAGTTATTAGGCTTATTAGTGAGCTAACAACAGATGTTTACTTCCAATCGAACACGAATCGATTTGTGATAAAGCGATCAAACATTCAAATATTTGGAGTTCGAATAAAAGAACAATTATTATCATTTAGACTTTAGTCATTTAATAAATTGACGCTTATTGAGATTTCAAATCTAATTCAAGATGGAAGTGTTGTAACAAGGATTCAAATAGTTCGGAATTTGAATACAGACACCGCAAAAACATTCCCTTTAATTACGTTTTCCAGCTGTTTACGTCCAAAAATCTACAACCCAAAGATATATCCATAAGTGTTATGTTAAAATTATATGTAAAAAATATGTTTTCCCGCCAAAACCGCGATAATAAGTGCCGATTAAATGTCTTGCTCGCCCTTGAGATACGTTTCCACCAATTTCTGACAAGCGAGATAGTTCCCGATCCACATTTGAAGCGACGTTTCAAAATACCACGTTCGTACCAGCCTTGCAATGTGCAAACGCGATAGTTTTCCCGCACGTAGTTACCTGCCTTCAGTGGTACGATTGCGTACGGCGTGTTCCGTCTCTCTCAGTTACGTGAGCCTGTCGGTCGCCAGTCGGCTCAGGACTAGGAAGACCAAAGATGTTGGAATAGTATATTGTCACACTATGAGGGACCTAGGCCCTTTGGCTGTGGCGTTACTCCTACCTGGGAGGCTGTACTAGGGACGTAGCGACCTTCCCCGCTAGGACATAACTCCACCTAGGTCCTGAACTCATAGGATCGACCGGGACCTTGGGTTGATGAGGATTCTAGAGGATGCGGGGTAAAGAACAGTACATAAACTACAGCTTTCAATTCAAAGAAGGGGCACTGTATTAAATAAACACCACATTCCTATTCTGACCGAGGGTTAAGCCTGTGCATGCCGTTGCCTGATTGACGTGTTGGGTTCCCACAATTACTCTCTTAGTTACTCTTTAGATGTGAACACATGACTTACTTTATACCCTCAGGACTGTGGTAGGACGACTCTACGAACGGACTGCCCCTTTGGTTGGACCGCTCTCCCTCTGTAGACGCTGGACCCTCTAGAGTGGCCTGTAGTCGAACTCTTCCCTCTTGACGGCTACTCGAAGGCTTCTTCCATGTAGGTCTTGAGTCTTCACCGCACAGTCTTATCCACTCACAGCTAGTACCAGCTTCAAAGCTTACTCGGACCCGTCACTCTTAGTACGTCTTTGCTCAAGTGTGATCCTAACTGGACTCCCCGGCTGGCGACCTTCCTCGTCCACGGGAGAGCTCGTCCCCCTCCCCGCCAACCAAACCACGTGTCTTAATCGGCCAATCCGCGCCTCTTCTCCCCCTCTCGGATCCTCAAAGCGCACATAGTTTCACATAATTTCGCCAAATAAACATTCAACTCAGCATAACTATTCCATCGAAAATCCAAGATTGTTATACTAACTAGCTTGTTGAAAACCACCCGTCAGTCCTTTTTCCAGTAAACACACACCTCGTTATTCGGGTCAGTTTGGTTACTTCACAACACACATTGTGCTGACTAACCAGGCCAACATCGCACATGACGTCAAACCATTAGGTAATGACAAAGTTATCATTCCCAACTAATAAACACCTCTTGCTGCAACTTGATGTGTCTTAACCGAATAGAACTCCAGATATTCGGATAAACTATCCAAATATATGACAACCGCTCCCCTGTAGAAGAAACACGTCCTCGTGTTTCCGTGGAAATCTTCACGCCAAAAACAACGTCGACAACGATGAACCATGTATACCTCCATGTCATGCTGACCTCGCCTCCAGGCGTTTTCAGAACCGATTGCTTGACGCTCTTACTCCGATCAGCCTGCCATTTCAGTACACACGGCTTTCTCCAACTTCATCCAGCCATCTTCAGGTATTCTCTTCCAATGCTCCGATGCCATCTTCTTCCAGATGAATCCATACTGTCATCCCACCAAAGTCCTCTCTGAAACCCCTACCGCAAAGAAAAACAAGGGAAAAACAACCCCCCTCCCTCAAAAAAAAACCCCGCACGTCAACAGTAACAAAAATGCACAGACTTACCTGTATGGCCATACATCCAGGATCTAATCTGAACGTGACTCGACCAGACAGTAAACTTCCTAACCAAACGCTAAAAAAAACACAACCAATTTAGCTGTAACACCCTAGTTTAGTCTAGCACAGGCAACGAAAAACAAACCCGAAAACACAAAAAAACGAACAGAGACTGATACCTGTGTGTAAAATCAAAACATCAAAAACAATAAGCATGCATTTAAGTTTACTGTCTCAAAAAACCCTAAATAGATCATTTTGAAACTCCTGGTTAATTTCAAAAAAACATATCATTCCGTGATCCAGTGCGCCCTCCGACAGGATGGATGAAGAACACCTCACACTCCATGGTGTCTCCTCCAGATAAGAACGGGCAGGTACCGTCTTGCTTGCAGATCATATGGACTCGCAAATGAACTGTTAACAGAAAACAAACAACAGCAGAAACTGACACATAATAGTCTATCAGACCATAACAATAACAAAACATAGCTGATGTTGCTTTCTGCCCGAGAAATAGCTGAGCACACAGTGAGTAAACAAAACTAAACGAGATTCTAAATTTTAGAACTTATAAATTATCTTACTATGCAAGAATCCAATTACAAATTAATTGCAAAAAGAACAATGAAAATTAACTAGCCACAAAACAAGCACTAGAATCTCCAACATTAATAAATGCAATAACCTTTAATTTGACCTTCAGCCATAACAAGCAAACATAATGAAAAAAAAACTATTAGCAATTAAATTACTCATAACTCAACTGTGCACTGCTTTAAGTAAAATTCATACTGACTCTAAATTAATAGCAACAAATTCTTCAAAATCTAAAACATTATTGGCTTTTAACAATCAAGAATTAAAAACAAAACAATCTCCTTTTCTAAAACATAATTACAGTCCATGTAACACATCCATAGAGATTGACTATACCCACACACATCCAGGTAACTACCATGCCCAGGACTCGAACCCCACTCCTCCTGCACAGAGCCAGGAACCTAACTGAAGTACCCCCAGGACCCCCCCTTTTTAAAATACATACTGGAAAGAATAAAACAAAACTGACTCCATTAAACATGTAAAGAATAAACCTTCGGAACACGATCCACAATCGCTCCCCTTCCTACCTGGCCGCAACCAGATCTCTCCGCCGAAATTTGATGTTGATGCCATAGATCGTGCCTACTGGGGCCATGTGGACCCACTGCAAAATTTTGGTTAATATTGATAAAAATAACAAAGTTTAATTTTGATCATTTAAAAATGTTTTGGGTGAAAATAATTAATTTGGGCCTGAAAGGGTTAACGCACGTGTGAATTCTACACATATTGCGGCACTAAGTGTGGTAAAATAACACCTGACTGTGTTTTTCTTTACACGTGAAATTATTATGTGAATGAAATTATGATATCATGACTCACTGTCTTTTCACACAGGTGTAGCGTGTGTTACGCAGACCTGCGTTTTATAATTATTTTAAAGCCTTTTAAACGAAAAATTAGGAACGGCGAGTCTGCGACCCAAGGATCACAAATGTGTACCATCCAACTTTCAAGTTTTGCCGCTAGATAGCACACAATAGAAGACGTGAGAGACGTGATCGTAATTAGTTGTAAATAATTAATCTTTTCAACGTTTGTGAACTATTTCTCTTTACGACAATCAATTAATTGAATGTAAATATTGTTATCAACATAGAGTACACATTTGTGTACTTTGGGCACCAGTTCTGTCAATTTGGTTTTTGAGGTTATTTCTCAAATATCAGTGAAATATCAAAACATGTGTTTATTTGCAGCTGGTTTACATGATGCAGATCTTGATTCACTATTGGAAAATAGTGATGCTGAATTGTCAGATTTTGACGAGATTAACGACGACTTTTCCCCAGCCGATGACAGGAGTGACAGTGGAGCTGATTCATCATCAGCAGAATCTGATGATGGCTCTACTCACTCCCAGTGTGACAGTGATACTCAATGCTCAGCTTCTAGAACTTCTACAAGACTAGGTGTCCTGATGTTAGGATCCCCACTGCATCAAGTGTCAGATGCCTGTAGCTCAGACAAGGGTGACCAAAGGTCGGACATAGCCGACCAGGCCATGCTCCCTTTGTCAAGCCAAGGGAAATCAGTGGCTAGTGGGAAATCTGATAAAAGAAAATTGGATAGTACTAGCGGCCTAATCAAACACGACAAAGTAAGCCAGGTCGATTGAATATAGCAGATCCACTATCTAGGTTAGTACAGCTTAAGCATCCACGGCTGCATGACACCGAGGACTACTATATTCAGTGGGTAGCAGAGAACTCCACACCATGTGCCGTCACATTGGAAGAGCTGCAAGAACAGAATCGAGTTGATTCCACCAAACTAGCGCCACCTGTCGGGGGGTACGAAGCAACGAGAGTGTAATGGACGCCTAGGTAAGCAAAGCACCACAGTACCCACAGCCGACAATCTAGCGGACCAGCCGTCTCGAAAAGTATGGAATACCATGCACCTCATCCTAAAGCATCAAGAACCAGGACGCCACCCGTACGACATCCAGATCCCAGACCAGGCCCTCCTGGAGCTGGCGAACATTCATATGTTCATGTAAATAACCTGTATGTATTCTAAAAATAAATTAAAGAGACCTTCAGCCCCGGTTCTCTACTTCGCTGGTCTCTCCAGACAGTAGGCCTACACCTCGTCCACCAGGTAAACAGGTATATAACCTGGCGTGGGGGGGAGTGTTATCTGTATCTGTGTACTGTGAATAAATATATTAAATGAACCATAAACATAATGGTGGCTATGAAGATGGTTAGCTTAAAGGTGGATAAAGAATCGTACATGGAAAGGTTACAACAATCTTTCATTGCGAACGGGCTGATGTTGAGCGCGGACGACATGGTCAAGAAGAAGGCAATACTCATATCATCCATGGCAAAGAGTAAATATGGGTTCTAAAAGACTTGTCGGAGCCTAAAAAAACGAGTGATAGGTCCTATTTGGAATTGACAAATTTGATGAATGATCACTTTGTCCAGTTTCGTCAGTAATTGCAGAAAGGCACAATTTTCATAGGTCGCTGAAATTTGGCGGGAGAGACAGTATCAACGTACGCGGCGGGCCTACGGAAAATGACTAGGTATTGTAAATATGGTACGTTCCTAGACAGTGCTTTGCGAGATCAATTTGTAGTAGGGGAAGTGTTACTGTTGTGGGCAACAGAGTCATTTAGCATCTGGTTGTTTTGTACAAAGGATATTGCTGCCATAATTGTAACAGGACAGGACATCTACAGAGAATGTGCCCAAATTTAAGTGTGGGACGTGAAGGCAAGGCAGTTTATCACAATTATGTGAGAAGTGATGAACAAGAAGAAGCGTCAGTAGAGGAAGAATTTACAGAAATCTTTCATTGTGCTGGGAATAATAACAAGGTGTGGCACCATAACAGTGCTTGTTCAAATAAAAGCAAGCGTGCCAGTTTAGTTACAACGTTCGTGGTTCCAAACATTGACACAGACCACCATTGCTGGGGAGAGACTGGTACCAGGCATTGAACCTTCCCTTACCACTAGTGAGACTAAACCCGGTTAGTACTCACTGCGTGTACAGTCGGGTACCTTAGTACTCACTGGCGTGTACAGTCGGGTACCTTAGTGCTCACTGGATGTACAGTCCGGTACCTTAGTACACACAGCGTGTGGTTCGAGAATAAGATTACAACACAATGTAAGTTGGCTATTTTTAAATTAATAAACCTTTTTTAAAAATGCACATTTTCTTAATTTCCCTTAATTAAATTCGGCTTCACAGCCAAGACTCACTCCAATGAAGCATGTTTACCCTAGTCTTTGTCCAATATAAGGATGGTGGTGGAAGCGACCTTAAAAAACAACCCCATGACAGTAGTAACAAGTTCAATTTTATTTCTAGACTTCTGAAGGTGAGCTTGGCGAGAAGATTGGAAAACTTCAAGCTCCAAGCATCATTGCCTACATTGATGAAAACGTCCTGAGCGAAGTTGTTCTTGTGGCAGATGGCTAAAATAGTCAGCCACAAAACGGCTCCCACCGCTGAAGAGGCCATATCATTATTATTGGCCTCTTACTACGTATTTGATAGATCTAACCCATCGTTTTTCGATGGGTTCCTGACTTTCCTCATGAGGGAACTGTTTCAAGTTAACGAGAACCCTAGCTACAGTGGCTCAATGCTTACAACAAGTTCTGTTAAAACCCCGACATAGAAACCTTTCAATGCGGGACAAGTAGGAAACCCTCTGTAAC
>JAMZAV010004156.1:0-129261 GCA_024449915.1 Sweltsa coloradensis
TCACGCCCATTAATCATCTTCTCTTCACTTACTTATTATACTGCACGGTTCACGCATACGATAATCACAACCTTCATCATCACTATCACTGAAATCTGATCCAAGAACATCCAAAAATTGACTGATTTTGGATTGTTTTTGCCGAGAACGACGCTTTGGTTGATCCGAATCTGCCATTATTGACAGTAGACAGGCGCGTAAGTTTCACGTCGATAACAAAGTCGATTGTAGCTTCACGTTTTTGCCGTAAGAGTACCAAAGAACACCACTAGATGTCACTACATACTTGACGCGGGAAATGCAACAAAAAGTACAACAATTGGCCGATGAGCTGATACTACTGCAGTTTGAATGGAAGCGCGCGTAAATGCGGACCAGTCCGCTTATGGCTTCCGCGGCCAGGCTATGATTCGCGGACTAGTCCGCTTACGGGTGCAGATGGGTTAATAGGCCTAATTACATTAAAAGCAGGTAGGTTCTATGCACATACAGACAACAATGAACTAGGTACCGGTGCAATACTACGTATTTGAAATAGTAATATTATAACAACAATGGTAGGCCTAACACAATTGTGTAGGCCTATACTACGTACGCTGTACTTGTATGCCCTAAGTTGTAAAGTTTTCCCTTTTTTAATAAAATTTCCCTTCTTGTTTCAGGAAACACAAGGACTTCACCACTCAACCTCGAATACAATCTCAAAGTGTTTGTCCGCACCGCACCACATCAAAGAACTAATAGCTCAGTCGCTCACGCCGGATAGACCATGCAGGCCAACGTGACAACCTGATTGAACCAAACAAAAGTGACCAGTGGGAATACTAAGCCAAGCCGGATTCTCACCATCTCTATCAAGGACATGGTAAGAAACTTTCCAATAGATCATAGCTGTAGACACGATCACTGTTATGCACTCATGTTGTTATTTAATACCTCTATTAACTATAGGGGTGAGTGGGGTAAATAGGAACACTTTTAGAACTTTTCATCTTTGACTTTCTGTAAAAAGTTGTACAATTGACTTTTTTATGATTTTTTTCTTGTTCATTATTCTTTGCACTGTTGTTAAGTAAGTAAGTAAGTAAGTAAGTTTTATTTCCATACACATAGCATATTACATTATAATAATTAGTGTAAGGAATAACTTGTGTGTCATTTTCCTAAAATCATGTAGGTACTAAGAAAAAAATCAAATGTAAAAAGTGGTAGGGCTATTGTTCCTATTTTCCCCGTCATTTTGGGGTAAATGGGAACAGACAACACTGTAGCTTATTGGTGTGAGGTAAAACAAAATGGGGTAAATAGGAACAGACATATCTGATGTATGATTTCAATAAAAAAAAATTAAGTCAAAATGTTAACCTTTTCAATGCTGGGTTTTGTACGGAGCACCCAACACCCCAATGCTGGGTTATTTTGATCAAAAAGTCAATTTCTCTCACTTGTATTTGATAGTCATATTCAACTTATCAAAATGTTTAATCATCCTTGAAATGAAGTAGATTTCATTAAACTATTCACCTTGTTTAATTGTCTTGCTTTTATACTGTCAAGACTATCATTTACATGTGACAATTGCCCTAGCATAGGCCTACGTAAGTGTGAGCTGGTTTTCGTCACCTAGGCCTACTGACAACGTCCTCTACTTCTCTATTATTTCAACCTTTACTTCAAAGTCTATGATTGCTAACCAAGTCCAAATAGTGATCATAAACCTCCTAATTACAACCTATTTTGCCTGAAAACTGTGTCCTTTCATCATCCTAACCTTTTCCAGACGCCATTATTATCTTCACTTGTTGTTTTTGTCAATTTGCACTACTGAAATAACTGACAGAGCCATCTGTGGTCAAACTACGAAACTAGAAGATGGTTAAACAGCTTGCACATAGAGTGCAGCACAGTTTAAAAATCAACATTTTACAATCGATTATATCTATTAGCAGCAACAAGCGCGCGCGTTTCCAAACAACCCCAGATCGAGTATACTCGACGGCCGCACTGGGGAAACAAGATGGCGGCATCGAGTATACTCGATGGCCGCACAGAAAAGGTTAAAAACTGTGGATTCTAGGCCTATGGAAGAAAACAATATCAGATTATATATTAAAACCGATGCGGAGCGAAGCGCTACATTTGTGTCAAAAAATATTCTTAGGCCTAGTTGTTTTTGTGACAATAGGATTAGTTTAGTGTTTATTATCAACCTTGCAAATATAAGTAAGTGGAAAAATTGGGATGGGGGGATGAATTTAACTTTTCTAATCAAATTTTATCAACGGTGGGAATATGGGGTAATTAGGAACGCACATCAATCTTATTGGGAATCTTGTGAATATAAGAATCACAGAAAATCGTCAATAAAATAAAATGAGTTACAGAGTAAAAAGGTTTTTAGTTTAGTTTTAAAACTATCTTCACTCCCGATGTCCTTGAGCTCAGCTGGCAGGTTATTGTATAGTCGGATCCCCTGGTTACTAGGGCTTTTCAGTCCCATGGCTAGCCTCACTGTGTCCCGGTGTAGGTCTCTCTGCTGTCTGGTGGCCCACTTACCCCTAGGGTACCTACCTTTGAACTAAACTAAACATTATGAATGGGAAGGTCGGTTAAACATTTGTTTAAATTCATCTTGGGGTTAGGCCTAGAGTAAATTACCGTATCTCAAAAACAGCACTCGCGTTATTTCCGCGCTCTTGCATTTGAAATAGCGCCTAAATATATAGGCTACCCGTAATACACTCCCGCGCATCGCCCCGCCCACCCACTCGACACCAGCCGAATCCGTGACAAGAGGCGGGCGGGTGACGTCATTATGGGCTCCGCGAGAAGAGACCGTGGGAATATCACCGCGTATCACGAGTTCCGCGGAAAATGACCACCAAAATAGGCCTAACTTTTACACATACTTTTCACAACAGTGATTTTACAACAAACCTAAGACATATTAAGTAGGGGTGGGCGAACATTCGAAAACTCGAGCCCGAGCCGAGCTTTTTTTGAAGTTCGGCTCGGCTCGGGCTCGACTTTTTAAGCTCGAGTTCGGTTTTTATCAAAACTTCGAACTTTAAACGAACTTCGTCTTGAAATTACGCCAAAAACTGATTGAATACATCGTTCGCGTAATAAAACAACAAAGCAGCGATCGCCATACTGGATTTTTCTAACAGCTGATTTTCCAAGTTCCAGCGCCTTGAAAAGTTCTCGTTTTGTCACGCCATGACGTCACGACGAAGCTATCTGTTAGAAGGCGGTGCGCATCTGTGATTGGCTCGATCGTCACAATTCACACTCGTCGTGCAGGGTCGGCAACATAACAAACACAAACTAGAAATTTTGCTTCTTGATCTACGAAGTACCAACATTATTGAATCTTAACGGCGGGAAATTTGAAAATACGCAAAATTTGAAAAAATAGTTGAATTAATTGAATTTTTTATGACGAAATGGAGCCTTTATTTTGAGCTTTTTTTTTTTAATTAAAATTTTTATTACTTTAAAAAAAAAAAATTGAGCTTTTATATTCAAATTACCTAAATTTTTTTATAACTTTTTAAAAAAAATTATAAATGTCTATTCGTTACAGAATAATAATGGATTTTCAAAGTTCGGCTCGAGTTCGAAGTTCGAAAATTTTTGGTTCAAAAGTTCGAGTTCGGCTCGAAAGTCAAAAACCTGGGTTCGCCCACCCCTAATATTAAGTTGATATACCGTATATGGTTAATTACTCAATAGGAATGGGCAGTAACATATCAATGGATTATCTTGTTTTTAATAGTAAAAGAGAAGAGCTAGACCAGAATTCTTTTCTATTAGCCTTGTTCTTTTATCTGAGATATATTAATGTTTCAAGATTTAATTTTCAAATTTATATTAATTTTCATTTCATGATTTATAAGTTATAGCACATCAACTATGCGTATATGCTGGTACAATTTCAAATTTTGTACCGTCCAACGACAAAAATGGTGCAACGCAATTAACTATAGGAAAAGATTTTCCCTTATTAGGTTGTAGAAAAGATGTGTAGAAACAATACACAAAACACCGCTGTTAAAAATTTAAATTTGAACTACAGATGACTTGATTCGGCCAACTTGAATATAATTATTGTTGATTCTGAGGTTATGTAAAAATCGGAGTATTTTTCAAGTCTCTCTTTCATTCTGTCAACTTTTCATAGCCTACATCTTTACTGCATTCTTGTGAAATCATATTTAGGTCTACGGATTCACCTTAAGCGGGTCTTCCTGTGGTCATGTGGAACCCAATTTATTTAATTCAAGTCTGTTAAACTGACAACAAATTAATAACCCTCTATCACATAATATGTTTTCAAAAACACTTTTCATTTTCTAGAATGTATTTCAGTAAAATGCCATGACAATTAAATTTTTCCATTCTTTCGTAACTGTGAAGCAAGTTGTTTGGAAAAATTCTAAAATTGAGTAATAATTATTTTGTCAATAAGTATTAAGGCTCATTCATAACCAACTTAGGCCTCTAACTTAACAGCTAACTTAGCCTCTAACTTTAGGTTGCTGTTCATGATAGATATTTAGGCCGCTAACTTAACAGCCACTGCCTCCTAGATGTTGCTCGTGGCAGGGCCACGAGTAACATCTAGGAGACAGTGCTTTACAGCTACCGTAGCCTCTAACTTTAGGTGGCTGTGCATGATAGATGTTTTTAAACCAATCACAACACAGATTTGCAGTGTTTACTTTTATCGCGCCAATGCTTGACATACAATAACATTCAGCATTCAGTAAGTAGGCCTAGCCTAGCCCTACTTAGGGAGCATTATAGAATTGATTGACTATACACTGTGCAGTTTATTAAACAATAATTGATGGTAAAAATAATAAATGTATTTATTTAAGACAACGTGACGTAAGCCCTACATAACCTCACATGGCCTAGCCCTAGCTGGGGGCTAGGCCTAGTGCCGCAATAAACGTTAATACGGTCAGTTGACATTTCTGCCCCAATCGATAGCCACATGTTTTCTTTTATGTTCTTATCTTTGTATAAAGACAAAGATTCTTAGATTTTACATATATATTAGTTGGCCTTTTCATGAATTCGTTCAATAGCTTTTCATCGAACAATAGCTGATGTTCCTTGGGATCCATTTTTGCTATTTGTTTACGTTTTCAATTGGATATGACCGGAAATTGTCGGCTCGAGTCTCTCTCTGATTGGTTAAAAGCTTAATGTTAAGTTAGCTGCTAAGTAAAAGTTTGGAGTTTGCAAACTTTTGGTTGCTGATAAGTGTAAGTTAAAGGCTAAGTTTTGGTCATGAACAGACATGTTGTTTTCCATAAGACAAACCTTTAAGTTAGAGGCTAAGTTAGCTACTAAGTTAGTTGTGAATGGCCCTTTAGTGTAATCACTAATGTAGCCCTACCATTGTTATGATGTATGTCCGACATGCACGAATGCATTGATGAACTTACCCCAAAATTGCGTAGGATACCAAACCATGTTTACTTCTTCTGCGCTCCTAGTGTTCTATGGTTCAGCTGTCTACAGAGATATCTACAGGTGTAGACCAGAATATTGTCAGAGCTATTTATTTAAACTATATCTTATCTCCAAGAGTTTTTCAATCAAATAAAATAGAAAAATAAGCAACAATTTACTGAACCGTTGAGATAACATTACTATGTCAAGTTACATAGTTAAGTGTTAAGTTGCAATGATTACAATAAATCATTTCTCTTGTTAGTAACCGAGATAGCAGATGTGTAAAACAAGAATCACTGATTCGGAAGGTAACCAATTCCAATCCTGCCACTGGCAATCCTGACTGAAAGTGTTTTCCTTTGGATGTAGGGCATTTCCTTCACAATTTTCCTAAACCCTAATATCCTATAGTTACGGTACGGTACGTGAAAATAGTGTTTTGTGAATAGATGCTACAAAGCACTATTTTTTCCCTTAAAACTATGGTTTTCCAGTCCTATTTTATTTTACATAGTATCTTTTTGTAATTTGTTTTTACACATATTTTTATTAAGTTGATATCAATTCAACCTTGAAGACATAATTTGAAAATAAAAATATGAATAAACTACATAAACAAGTTTTTAAAAAATGGACAAAAAATAGGTAGTACTACAAAACACTAAAAAATTACACTTGAAAATGGTATATATATACACACACACACACGTACATAGGGTAACTGAGGGTGAAAGGTTGTACCCTATAGACTACAGCAGGATATCCCTAAAAAAACATTTTAAGAATGGGAACAAAAGCTAATAATTTTTACGATGATGTTGCTAATGATGATGCTAAATAAATTATTATGCCGAGTGATCTTGGACACACTATGGTTGTGGTTTGCATAAGTAAATCAAGTTGAATGCGTTGCACATTTTGAAATATTGCTTAGTTTCTTTATTACTAGATATTGAAGCTAACACAATTAATCATTCATACTCAACATGGTTTTCTACTCAATTTAAACTTTTCTTTAAAGTTCTGCCTATTTCATTGTTACAATACAAAAGCAGAAATATTACGCAGACTTGTTCCATATCACTCCCTCCCTACCTTATTTTGAGGACATAGTGTTTACATTTTCCTGGATTTTAATAACCAGAGCTAGAAGGGAGATTCTGAGTTTGGTTGATCAAATCTTCCTCATGAACAGCATCTGCCGCTGTATTTCCTAAATCACCACCAATCTCCCTGCACTATATTAGTAGCGGGGAGAATCTAAGGGAGAATCAAAAATCAAAAAAATTAAATTATCTATTTTTTTTTAAAATAGGGATTTGGTGGTTTGATCGGAGAATTAGCTCACAAACCCCCAACATTCACATTCTTCCCTTCTGGGGATCCGAGCCCTGGTATATTTTCCCCACTAGCATCAGAAATTTGATATGATTTTAATGGGCTTTTTGACGTGGGAGGATTCACCAAAGCTTGCGCACTTAGCCTACTCCTCTTACGCCCATTTCTAATAATTATTCAAAGTACTAGTAATTGAACAAAAGTTAATATTTAAGGTTATTTGATCGTGTTATTCTATTTTCCCAAATATGCTACCAAGTCATAACTGTCGGAGCGTATCAAAATGCGTATGACGGAATATTACGTCCAGAGCGCTGCCTGGTTTAAAAAAAAAAATCGTGAAAATGTGCATCACTAGTAGAGTGTGTGGCCTACATATTTTGTATTTATCTCATTTCAGGACCTCAATTCTGAAGACTGCAGTTCCCCTTACAACTATATCCTAGACGGGCAATGGCGTCGTTGGCATCTCCGAACTTGGTCCCGTTGTGTGCTTTCATTGCAAGTGTAAGTTGTCAAGCTATATATTTGTAGGCCTATGTTAGCTACACAATAGTAGGCATATGGAAACTTTTGATAGGCCTAACTGTGCAGAATCCCATATTTAAAAAAAATGATTAGGCCTAAATATTTTAAAATTTACTTGGGTTGCGTTCTGTAGAAGCGACCGGACTGGTCGTTGATAGGTCGTGACGTCACCCGTGATTGGTTGCTTTGGTCGCGACCTACAACGGAACACTTCCGTACTAGAAACATTCAAATTTGTCAGCGGGAAAATGGCAATGGAATGTGTAAGAGATGCTGCTATTAATTAATTGTGGCAAATACGACTGCCAGGCAATGTATAGTCTTTGTGTATGCTCTAGGCCAAATAAATATTTAATGCTAATGCCCTCTCGGCCCTAGGCCTACCTCCACGTATGCTCCACATGCTCTCTAAGCACACCAATCGAGACTTCACAGCTCAATCAGTTCATCTACGTATGAGTAAACAGCAAAATACACATCAGCAGACATATATTAAAAAATAGCACTTTTCTTCAATGAAACTACCACAACGCCCAGCCCAAAATGTTGGGCGTTGTGGTCGTGACAACTGGTCGACCAGAATATTAACGGTACGCTCGACAATGGATAAGAGTGGTTGCACAATCTGATTTATGGAACACGCTTCGCTTCTATGGAGCTTACGCAACTTTAATGTTCTTGTCAAACAAACCAAAATATTTCTGTCTCTCTTGTCAATGATTACGAGATGAACTAAAACTACCCAATTACAATTCAAATTTACCGGATGTGTGGCTCGTTGGTCTTGTTGTTAGCGTATCTGCTTCCAATGCAGAAGGTCCAGGGTTCGATTCCTGCTAAAGTCAGAAGTTTTTTAACTTCTGATTTGGACTTCAGTCCATCAGTTCTTGTCTTAGGAGTTTGTAAACGGTGACTTTGGAGCCGTCCTAGCAACAAAGCACATAATAAATTTCAGAGTTGTTCTTAATCGACCTTGTTGATTCTGGCGTTGAATCGCGGGTGTTCGCACTGTCCATACCACTGATTGCTATATTTTCGATCTTTGGTTGGTTATCGCTCACTCGTCGATTGCGTCGGGGCCTGCAGGGTTGGCTTGGTCGCTTTGATTTAAAGTCCCCCACTGAAAATCAGTTATATTTAACTGAGTGGGTAGACTCTAAATAAAATTTATTTTTATTTATTTATTTATGAAGTACTGCCAATCAGCCAATCAATTAGCTGGACATGAACTCCCTCCCATTGGCCGAGGCAGCCGGCCAATCAAAGATGTTTCCCCACTTCCCAGTCATTGTAGATACTGAGATAGTAGCAATAAGTGACATTTAGGAAAAATGGTGGCTGTGAATTTATTTTGCTTCATTTTTGTTTTTCAAGTTTGGATTAATGACATTGTTACTTGTGAACATGATTGACATTGAGAAGATACAAATTTTTATGGTTAAAAAAGTTAATAGGAAGTTCTACAATGTTATCTATGCCATAAAGGGTGGGCCTAGGTCAAAATCTTAGTGCGTCATTCATCAGGCCTGCCTAGGCTAGGCCTCGGCCTCTTTAAACTAGGGCCTAGAGCATAAATGATGATTTCATGTTTAAAACATTAAATTTTTTCTATAAAAGATACACATTTGTATGCTTTTTATTAACATCTGAAGCAGTCACAGCGTTTTTGGTCCATATTTCAAGTCTGCAAGGGTAGACCTAGGCTATTTTGTAGGTTATGACGGTAAAAACGGAAATTTCGTCATTTTAAAGCCTTGCATCAAAGAAATTACCGTTTTTTGTTCTTTCACGGATATTTGCGGATATTTCACGTCCTCTTAAGGATTTGAAAAAAAGTGGGCGGCAACCTGAGCTAATGTTTTGGAGGGGCCCAAACTTTTTTCATAGTTTAAAATGTCATATCATTCTTTTTATCATAAACCTGATTATTATTTTTATTTTTTGTGTGTCAAATTTTGGCCTCTTTAGCCATTCTTCTCTCTTGCTATCCAATATAAGACTGCCATTAGTGTTGGGCCTATTCTATTTGTAATTGGATGGATGGGTAGTTTTACAAAAGTGAACTTATGAATAATTAGTAATTACACTTGCAGCCTCTTTATTAAATATGATTTTTCAAATGTGTTGTGAAGGGACATTACATAAATTCTTATATTTTATATTTTAATTTTCATTCAGAATTTCTGCTCAATTACCCTGCCCATTACACACACTTGTTGATTTTCCCCCATAACAATAGAATGTTAACTTAATTAGTACTAAGTTATTGTTATTTAAAATCCCTGACTGACGTGGAAAGGGTCTCGTCAGACCCACCTTACTGTAGAATACTGATCTGTTGCACATGCGTGTAAACAGAGGAGAGACAGAGGCGTGGTGGGGGAGTCAGCAGTCGAGGCAACTGGGGAAGGAACTAGGGAAAATCATGAATACAAACCTGACCTTAGGCCGTCCAGCTGCAAACATTGGTTCTGTAGTTGTTGTCTCTTCTCTTGCTGTTGTACATGTCACGTCTTTGTCATAGTTCTATTATCAAGAATTGTATTATAAATTGAGGTCTCCAATGCTACATTGTGTTGTAGCATCAGGGTAGCCCATGATCCATGGTCTGTCTGTATCCATTAAAATATCAATATAGTAGGCCTAGGCCCTACTTAGGGATGCACACGATAATCGATATTATCGATCGATAATCAATAATGGATATAATTTCGATAATCGATAACCAAAATTCATTATTCTATTATCGAAATATCAAATAATTGGTCAATAGTTACACGAACCAAACTCTTAAAGACAGAGATTATCTCACGTTGTGCCATGCACTGGCTGGGCTGATGGTTTCACACAGCACACTCGAGATTTACCTATGTTTGGAAATGAGCTATATCAGTCGATAACGGAAGCCAAACACATGCCATTGGAGACAGCGAGGCAGCAAAGAAACGCATTTGTATTGTTTTGACTTACACTTGCCACACTTGAGGTTCCACTTATAGGTCGGAACAGGCTTTGTTAGTGATAAGCTATTGATATTATCGATAATATCGATTCGATAATGACATTACCATTTTGATAATCGACTAGGAAAACGCTAAAGTCCCGCCGCGTTGATGGATGAGTTTTTTTTAAAATTTTTTAGTCTGCGTGAGATATCTTTACTTTTGCAAGTGCTTTGTTGTTTTGTTTTGCTGCCCACGCAAATTGTAGGTGTTTGTTGTCAAGTTTCTATTGTTTCTTGTCAATTTGTTTTATTTACCTTTAAAAACTTATATTAAAAGCTTTTTTTCTAGGGATTCTGGTAACTTTGTCACTTTTCTTTAAAAAGGGTACTTCATCACCATCCCCTTTAAAATGTCCATGTATAATAGAACGTTGAAGCCCCACCCTTTGGTCAGAATTGGCCCAAATGGCACGAAAATATCGCATAAAAATCAAAAAAACTTATATTAAAAGCTTTATTCTATAGATTCTGGCTAACTTTTTCAACATTTTCTTTTAAAAGGTACTACATCACCATAACCTTAATGTCCATGTAAAATATGAACCATTGTAGCCCCACCCGTTTGGTCAGAATCGCCCAATGTCACGAAAATATCGCACAAAAAATCGAAAAAAATCGTAAAAGTACGCTATTCTGAGAAATATTTCTTCGATTGTACCAAAAAAATACACCTCTAAGTTAAGAGATTTCAAAGGCCCCCTAAAATTTTAAACAAGACCGGATATACCGTTTGCCGGGTTTGGAGAGTTAACAAAACAGACAGAAAAACAAACAAACAAAAAAAAAAACCCGAGCTAAATTTTTTGGGGGTCAGTGAAATTGAAGTCTTCGCTTCGCTCATCAATAAATAAATGAAAAAAGTATTGGTGTGCATCCCTAGCCCTACCTATTTTAACAATTTATCCCCTAATTTCACTGTCGCTGTCAACTGTTAATGAGGGTCTACCTACTGTACGTAGGCTACTGTACTTTTCTATATTTTGATTGTTACTCATAGTGTTATTTTAATTTCAGGAGTGGGTGGAACCAATGATCGTCAAGGCAGCTCTACAAGTGAAGTTAGAAGTGAGCACAAGTGAACAGAAGTGAACATATAAGTGAAGTTAAGTGAACATATAAGTGAAGTTAAGTGAACACAATGAACATAAGTGAATACAGGTGAACACAGTGAACAAAAGTGGACATATGTCACAGGTCACCCAAGTTATTCTTCAACAACCTTCGGCAACATCAGAAATCGTCTTGAACGTCGTCCTATTCAGCCGCCAACGCTCGCGTCGCACAATAATTGATATGGGTGTTTGTAAGTCAGTTCTTGGAACAAATGAATTACTCCTAATCCCTCTATCCCCCTCTCTTAAGTGGTTTGTCCTGCATGTTTGGTACGGTGCTCGACTGCTTACTTAACGTTATCATAATGGTGCAGTCTGTTAGGGGCAAGGATGATTGATAGGGCGTGCAAGACAACCCCAGTCAATCATTGCTTCTTACCTAAACTTTGAACAGACTTGAAGCCTACAATTTATAGCCTTGTTTCTTGCAGCCTTGTAAGTTATCTGACACGGCTGTGGTCAGTGAGTTAAGTGATGATACCGTTAAGTTGGTGGTCATGAAAAAGCATTCCCCGCATGTTTGCATGTTCCCAGCATGTTCACTAGCTCACACCACAGTTTACCTTTATATGTTGCATTTATCCAAGTGCAATACGCCAATAACTTCAATGTTAGGAATGCGGCAATTTAAAACCAAAATCAATAATCGTTCGATTTAAAGATCGCCTTGATAAATCTAATTGTGCTGAAAACAGATTTTTGATGTAAATTCAGGAAATAATGTGATGACATCAATTAGGTCTAAGTTATTAGTTATTTTTCTTTGTTTTTCAATTAATACAAGCTTGTTATACCGGTAATAGGTACTTTAGTAGGAGAATGTAGCTAGGTACTTTAGAAATGCTCTCTTACAGTGGACATTTCTCCTATCTCAAGGTCAGATTTTATTTTTTAAACTAAAAATCCCTTAGGCCTATTATAAATCCACTCAACTGAACTTTAACCTGGGTTAGGCCCGAGGGCCTACTTACTTTTATTTGCTAACCCGGTTAAGTTCAGTTTAAAGTGGTTTTATAATAACTTAGCCTATAGGCCTATGTTTCCGGATTAATGAGTTGTGATAATTTTAAAAATCCATTGTTCTACAATCTACATCGTAGAATAGGCCTAAATCTCTCTGGACCAAAGTTTCTTTCCAATGGTAAACAAGTGAATAAAACAACGGTTTGATACGGGAGCAGATTACCTACCACAACTAACAAATTACAAATGCGGCGTTAGCTTACATATCTTTCCGGATCACGGCTGAGGGCCACTTCATCAACGTTTCAAAAGATACGATAAAGACACTTCACATTAGGAGTAGGGATGACATCGGATAGTACAATTCGGAACCGGTTCCAGCACTCAAATTTCCCGGGTACCCGGATCCTGTTACGTCACGATGTGTGGAAACGCTGTTTCCTACTACAAGTTGGTTTGAAGGTCATACCGACAGACTAGGTTTCCATCTCTGGAAACTTTTGCAATAATCGTACACAAATTAAGAATCACGTTGATAACCAGGCCACTCATTCTTCATTACCTACACCAAAGATTAGTTTACCAATTACACTTTAGGCCTACATGTGTTTGAAAGGAATGCCAAAAGGCTAGAATAAATAAATAAATTAGTTTTTATTTGTTTATTTGTGTTAGTGTCTATTTTATTTTTTGCGGCGCGCCTACTCCATTTAAGGTAAGCTGTTAGCACCGGATCTCTTTATGTCATTCACGTTACACTATACAGGCAGTGTAGCCTAACTCGTCGTACGTAGGCCTAGGCCTATGCGCAGAAAGCAGGAGAAAGCAAGCATTGCATGTGGAAAAGTCTCTCACTACTATCGCCTGAAGCTCTCGTCGCAAGATAAGCCCAGGAATAATAATCCTATGTGTCGTGATTACGAACTTCGTGAATCGGTTGAAACATGATTCTGCAAATTCTTCTTCCACTTGGTTCCACACCGACCATCGTTGTTCCACACGTACTAGACAGACAGCAGCTGTGAGTTGATTTGATCGTACGCGCACCTAGTTTGCGCATGCGGATGCCATGCCATGACACTGCTCAAGATATATCGCTGCATCTATCTCTCTTGCACTCACTCGTAGGCATGGGCACGACTCGCTGAGACGGACGTAAGCACGTGATAGCTTACAACGCGCTCTATTGTCGACTTGAGGTACTCTTTAGGCAGCAGGCAGGCTCCGTGGGAAAGACCGCATCAACGTACCGGTAGTACGTAAAATATACCGGTGAATTAGCCTAACTAGGAAAACGCTAAGTCCCGCCGCGTTGATGGATGAGCTTTTTAAATTTTTTAGTTGCGTGGGATATCTTTACTTTTTCAAGTGCGGGTTTTTGCTACCTACGCATTGAAAGCAAGGAGGTATGAAAAATTGTAAGTGATTGTTGTCAAATTTCTTTTGTTACCTGTCAATTGGTATTTTTACCGTAAAAACTTATATTAAAAGCTTTATTTCTATGGATTCTGGCTAACTTTCAACTTTTTCTTTTAAAAGGTACTACATCACCATAACCTTAATGTCAATGTATAATATGAACGTTGAAGCCCACCCTTTTGGTCAAATTGGGCCCCAAAATGGCACGAAATATCGCACTAAAAGTAAAAAAACTTATATTAAAGTTTTATTTCTTAGATTCTGACTAACTCTCCCAACTTTTTTTCTTAAAAAAGCTATACAAAACCATTACCTTAATGTCCATGCAAAATATAAACGTTTTTTACCCTCACCCGTTTGGTCAAAATTGACCCAAATGGCACGAAAATATCGCACAAAAAGTCAAAACTTATATTAAAAGCTTTATTTCAAATAGATTCTGGCTAACTTTTTTAACTTTTTTTTTCAGAAAGCAATACATCACCATTACCTTAATGTCCATGTGAAATATGAACGTTGTAGCCTTACCCGTTTGGTCAGAATGGGCCCAATGTCTCGAAAATATCGCACTAAAAATCGAAAAATCGTAAAAGTGCGATATTCATGAGAAATATTTCTTCGATGTACCCAAAAACGTGGCACGTCTAAGTTAAGAGTTTTCGAAGACCCCCTACAATTTTCATAAAGATCGCATATGCCGTTTGCCCGGAATCGTGCAAACAAACAGAAAAAAAAACAAACAAAAAAAAAAAAAAAAAACAAACAAAAAAACCCAAACAAAAAAACAACCGAGCAAAATTTTTTTGGGGGGTCAGTAAAATTTGAAGTCTTCGCTTCGCTCATCCAAAAATGGTCACGAAAAATACCCGGATCTTAAAATCGGCTCCGGGTAATTTCTAGAACCGGGTTACTCGGGTACCGGTACCCGATGTCATTCCTAATTAGTAATAGGACTGGGATAATTATACTTTAAAATGCCCCTGGCTCTAAAAACTTGTGAAGAGCAATGCTACCCTAGGCCAACTTTCGATATGGATATTTTGTTTGAATTTTGGGATATCGGAAGAAAACTAGTTTCCTCCCAAAATACTACTCAAATTTCACACAATCATTCCGTAGGCGAGGCCTACCAACCAAATAGCCAACTCTTAACAACTTTGTTTTAAATTTATCATTTCTAAATTCAACTCTAGCCTATATTCAACCTTGATGACATAATTTCAAAATAAAAATATGAAAATATGAAAAAACTTCATACTCGAGGTTTTGAAAGTGGCCAAAAAATAGATTCTACAAAACTCTACAAAACACTATAAAATGACACTTGAATATAGGCTACACTTGGGGCAGACTTCTTATCATATGAGTATGACCTACATAATCAATTTAAGCAACGTAGGGCCTACAGACAGTGCACCAGCTGTGTAGCAACAAATATGGAAACAGAGTGGTTCAGTTGTGGGTAACTGTGGCCTGAGGCAACGTAGGCCTACTACTGTATAATATAACCCCATGTTGCTCTAATGGAACATTCCCTCTATTGGATGAGCGTAGTTCAAATCATCACTTGGTCTACCCTGGGTAGCCTACCGTGCAAACTGCTAAGTAGGCCTACTCCGATCTTGATGTATTTGCAGATTTTCTACGAAATCTGGGAACTTGAACCGGCCATGTTTTAATTGAAGAAATTACTAGTATTTAAATTATTTCTCATAAGTCATAAGGTTAGGTACCTACGTACAAAACAAATGCCAAGGTTTGCACATTCCTATAGATAATGTTACATTACATTCTTGCCAAGCACATGCATTGTCAGCTGTGAGCTACATTGAATGTGCATCAGTGTCGTGTCCGCGCATCTCCACTATGTATCGAGCTTGACAAGTAGATTGTCGCGTCGCGATCCGGATTCCCGCAGCTATCTCTCTCGCACTCAAATGTAGGCTTACGCGCTATCATACCTCGTCCAGGAAACAACGCTTATCTATCATCATTGTTTCTTTTTATCTCATTATGAGACGTATTTACTAGGTAGACTAGGTCCTATTATTAACTTTATGGTACCTTTCGTATTTGTTGAAATTTTAACTTTAAATTTTTGTCTCTACTTGACCTGAGTAAGCCATAGGCTACATTAATGTTTTTGTTAGGCCTACGGTAATTATTATGACATCGAATATCAGGGGTTCTTATACCCAACATATTTTAAGTGGGTGGGCATTATTCCGAAACTTTTTGTTTTTAGGCTATGCCTAGGCCTACACATTATACTAGACGTATTAGCCTACATTGTTATTCCTGTTTTACCATTTTCCTCACTGTATCGTGTTTTTTTTTGTTTTTTTTGTAATCCAAATCCATCCTGAAAATTGATCTATAGGCGACGAGGCGTTTTACTGTTGTCAAATTGAAAAATAGTGTTAGGCCCGCGGCCTTATACAGAAAATCTGAATTGCCCGAGGCTATCAAAGGTTGCCCATGCCTGCTATAAGGTCTACCCAGTACGTACCTCTCTTGTATCTACGAAATAAACATAGGCTTAATGGGGCATTGACCGAGAGTTCAGGAGTGAGTGAGGGACTCGAGTAGAATACAAGCCACAGAAATAAAATACGTAAGTAGCGTAGATGAATAAAATCAAAAGGAAAAGAATGAGAACAGCAGTTGGAGTTGACAAACTTTTGTTTAAAATAGTGAATATGTTGAGGGAAAGGATTTAGGGAGTCCAACCATTACCTGAACTTTGCTGGTGGCTGCGTGAGATTGTACGACATAGCTCGTATGAAACATGTAGGCCTTCATGGCCTACGTCACTCGACCAGAAGGTTGGTGGTATCGACATGTGAGAAGAGTGGACAAGCAAAGAAAGCAAAGCAACGGGCAGCAGTTGAAAGAGGAGACACAAGTTGCAAGGCCTGGTAGACCAAGGGAGAAGTGGCAGGGCCAGATAACAATGATGTAGAAGAGAGAGATGACAGAAAATGTCGTGAACTGGAGGAGGAAAACAGAAATAAGAAGAGAACATGGCAGGCCTGACAAGCCGATGTTCATATCTGCGAGGTTAAGAAGACTGGTGGCTAGCGACCCCCGACCTGACTTAAGTTGAAACAGAAGTTTTGAGACTCGAATTTAAAAAAATCACAACTTATAAATTTAAAATAATTTTGTGTGTTTATTGGTATCGATTTTCCCTGTAATATTGATATTCCAGTAATGTTGTCCACCCTTACCAAATCAAAACTTTTAAATTATTTTCTTGGAGAATACCTACCTAATAATTTTAAATTTAAACCAAAATTGTCTTCTTTACTAAAATGCATTACAAGAAAATATGGTAGGATAATGTTGTAACACGTATTTCGTATCGGCATCTAAACATTTAAGCAATCAAATTTATCCCCCCCATATAAGCCTACTTGACATTGAAAATTAGGATTCTTACTGTTAAAATCTTAAAACAACTGTTGCTTGGATGTGGTAAGATATTAGCTCGAGGTTTTCATCTTGATACTTACAGTGGGTTGCGTACGCCAAGCCAAGCCGACCGATGTTTAAAGAGTTGGCCACTCTTCCATATCCGGTAATTTAAAATAATTCTGAAGCTACTTTCGGTTAGGGCCTACCTTGAATCGGCGATGCCTAGGGTACCTACTACAAAGAATGAAAAGTTATCTGATCCTGAAATGTGATACCTAATGAGTAGGCCTACTCTTGAGACTTGTGTATTTACGTATTTTTGGTGGATTTAAAGTTTGAGTCTAAATTCAGAAAATCATCAATTACTTAATCATCAAATATCATTGTTGTCATCACAATTTGATTTATAAGTCGGGTTAGTTTATAGAGGTTATACATTTTATTTAACTAACAATAATTGCAGCATTCCTATTTGCATAATTAGGCATAATTCTATTGTCCAAGATTTTAACACATTTTACTACTACTAGTCTAAACCGGACAATCTTTTTCTCAGGGACCAATCCTTGATTGCTGTTATTGTTAATATCTGTCACTGTCACACTAGGCCTAGGCCTATGTGTGTTATTCAGCATGGTTAGTCACCTAATACAGACTGGCACCCTACTGACAAAAGCAAGTCCAACTGGTCTGTGCCTTGCCAGCACGAGGCTACTCTGAATGAACGTGGCGTGAACCAGTCCCCTGGTACTGTAGTGGTGTGGTGTATTCTGTATGGACATGATACTTAATCATAGCTGCTAAGAGTCTCCCGTCCCGAGTAAAACAACATGGAAATAAAACAATCGAGATAGTGACAAAGACTTGATTGACCGATTACTGTCTTTTTCCATGTTTTTTCTCGGTGCCACCCACAGCTCTATTCCCCATTATTGGATGGATTACAAAATCAGCCAAACATATTTAGCCTCTACTAAACTAATCTTCAGTTGGACTTCAGGGAGTTCAGTTATTTAGAAGAAATTACTGTACAAACCTTTGGAAGTCGTTGACGTAGTAATGTTAATAAAGCGATATAATTTTAACGGGTTTACCAGTTTCAACTTAACTCTGCATTTGGAAGGTAGAAAATCTTCCCTAGGAGTAGATCACTGACTAAATTCTCAAATACAATGCTTTCATTTCATTGTTGGCATTGTAGAGCAGCAGTGAAGATAGAAATGTTAGCTCCTTTTTTTTGTAATCCATCCATGAACTTGTGAGTGACGAGACGAGTGCAATCCTTACGCCTGAAACATTCACATAAACAGCATCAAGTGTGTACTGTATAGGGCCTAGCCTACCTATACAGCAACTTTAAAATATTTTAGTCGAGGGTATCAATTTCATACTCGCGTTGAGACAGTTTGTCCCGTAAGCAATATATTTTACTTAATATTTATTTACTCATTCAAAAATTAAAATCTAGGCCTAATGGGGACTACTCACAACCTATTTTATCGTTGTACTAATTATTGAAGAACTATGTAGGCCTACCTACTTTCTAAATACTTTATTCTAAATAATTAATTTTTGGTAGGCCTCTAGGTAAGATTTTCATTTATAAAATACATATCATCAAAGTCAAAACGTCATAGTTTGGTACTGCTAAACAACCAGTAATATATTAACGTCCAACTATTATACAGTCCTAACTACATATTCATGATTTACAAATAGGTAACAAACTAGGTTTTTGCTGAAGATTATCGTGTAGGCCTACAACCAACCACAATACTTTTGTACAAATTTGTTGTGCTTAATAAACATGTGTAGGCCTAGACCTATTAATTCATATCTCAAACAATGCCATCGTTAGGATTATATTTGTTTAAATGTATGGTTTTAAAACGTAAGTTGTAAAGAATACGGCAATGTATTTAACACAAACTGCCGCGAATTTAGCAGCGTTATCTAGAAGGTGGTTGTTAATTAATTCACAACAATGCGGTGACCCAAACTATGACGTCACGTGCCCTTTAAGCGGGAAATAGAGTAGTAAACGTAAAACTTTACACCGCAATAGAATTCAGATTTATTTGTGTTCAGGTACATACAGGTAGGAGGCTACATTTTACATTTAAAATAAGTAGCCTACTTTGGATTGGTTTGAATTGCGGTATGATGTTTTAAATCGTTTTTTATCCGTTCAGCACACGCAGTCAATATTAGGACAGATGGTCAGTCCCTTTGGGCCTATCATGATTTTTGAATTGTAATTAAATTAGTACATTCTTATCAAAATCTTGTTTACCGTTTAATTTACATGTTGATCGTTGACGATTAAAGTAAATTTCAGAAAACTTTTGTTTCACAACTTGGCATGCTAAGCAAAAAAAGGCCTGTAGGTATAGACACCTAGGAATAGATGTTATTTTTTAATTCAATTTTTATCATTCAAAGTGGGATTTCTTGGGTCCTTTGGGCTTTGAATTAAAGGGAGACTACTAGGCCTATTTAATTTCAATTATTGCGCAACACAATACATGAAGGTATATGTTATAGATATATTTATTTATTAATTACCGGTATAGCAAGATGGAATACCTACTTAGATGTGAATTGTCACAAGTAAAACCTGTAATTACCCTACAAGATTGCTGTTTATGTTAATTGTTTTAAATCTCTCACTTAATTCTAAGGTGGTGGCTTCGTAAACCTTAACCACAGTCAATTGCAAACCACAATCTGGCTTTCAAACTATTTTCTGCCTAAAATAATCCTAGATTTACTGACACCGTGGTTTGCAATTTGGGCCCTTTGGGTTTTATGCATGGTTCTCTAAGGCAGCTCTCTTGATTATGTATCATGTACCACCGACATAAATTGCAATCAACAATAGGGCTGTTCGATATGGCTACAACAATCTTGGTATTGGTAGAGCCTAACCTAATGGTAAGGCTTAGGATGCCCTATATTATGAATTATGGTAAAGTCATAGTGTTCTTCAGGTAAACTGCTTGAAACAGGTTTTGTTTTTGGCAAACTCGATTGTATAAAGTGCGACAGGACAGAAACCTAGAGTAGAGTCAACTCAAGTACCGTACTTAGATTGCCAATCGCAACGTACACAACACGTTGTGTAGGGTTTGTCTAGTTTATAGTTTGAAATATTATAATAGAATATTTTATATAACAAAAATACTATTCACTGGTACCCGAAGGAAGTATGCCGGTACGCTATTGCATTGCAATTGTTGGTACGTGTAATTAGGAATTTCTTAACCACTGGCAATTAATAATAATTTCAAAAGACAGTAAATCAAATTCAGATCTATCAAACCAAGAAAACTGTATTTTTAACCATTGCTGAAGACATAGCAATCACGATCGTCCCTACAAATTAGTTAAATAGGTCAATTTACAAAATACAAATGTTCATGCTTGCTTTTGCTCTTGAATGTTAGTTGTGCCTTCGCTTATCCTTGTTTTCAATACAGAGGGTCCCGGGTTCAAATCTCGGTTCCAGCACGTTTTTTTAATCTTTCTAAGACTTGTGTGTAATAGTATTTGAGTACAAAAGTACATAAAAGGTGACTTTTAAGCCATGGCTCATAAGAAAATAGAAATCAAATGAAGTAATAATGTTGCTCTGAAAATTTGCATCTGAGTGGGTCAACTCTATACACACATTTACTTTATTTATTTACTGACCTTGGCTCAAGTATTGTCGCGATATTAGTTTACACACTAGCATCTGTTGAAGGTAATTTCCGTTTTGCCAAAAACAAACCGATTTCAAGATGAAGACTTCATTTTGAAAAAAGTACGCATTCTTTCAAAGCAGTGTTTGTCAGGTTTTGTAACTGATTAGGATATACATTAAACAAACAAAATAAATAAAGGATAATCTCTTAAATATACTGGGAAGTTCCGATAATGAATCTAGCACAGAACCTAGTTCATTGTACATATTCTTTGTAGTATTTGCTGTGAGAACTAGAAACAGTCTTTATTGCTGGACCCAGACCTAACATGATGGCATAGTTTGCCAATGTGGGCGTTTTAGTAGAAGATAAGACTTAAATTAGGCCTAATACAGAAGTATGACTTCTAAAACTGAGTACCTTTTTGAACTTGAATTAGTACTATCCTGTACTGGGAGTGTTTCACTCAGTAATCAGGTTGAGCCCACTTTACTCCCCCTTTGCCAAAATTCTAATTCTTTTCACATTGATTTTAAGTTTAATGTTAGTTACCGGTACTGAAAAATATCAAGAAACTTTGTTTTCTTTACTTGTAGGCCTACACTCAATTGTCTTTTTACAAAGCATAACTCAGTCCCCGTTAAGCGTTAAGTTCATTAAACTTAGACAGAAGTTGATTAAATGATAATACTTGGGCTTCACCCTACATAAGCTTACCTGAAGTCCCTTGAAGTGGGAATAGTTTTCCATGGCCAACAATAGATTCAGAAATAAAATAGAGTAGGCCTACTGTTATATCTTGAAAACTGCAAAACGATCAAATGGTAAACTTTTTCAACACTGCTTTAAAGAATGTACTCTACTGTGTTCATGTGCAACAATTCAATAAATTCAATCAATCTGTAAGCCGTATTGTTGTAGCCAGCAACCAAATTATGGAGAACCTCGTTTGATTTTTTACTTGTCCTATTAAAAAATTTAAAAAGACCTATTGTTGTGGGCCCACAGTTGTGAGAACTTATACATTGCGACCCAGAAGAACCTGGCTTCTTGAGGTGGGAGACCCCCGCAGTTATAGGTTTAGTGATATCTTGAGAAAGGTGCATAATATCTAAAACTGATAGCAACAGTAATGTGGTTTTGTTAGAACTATACAATGCAAGAAAAAAAAATTTGGTACGGTTTTTAATTTCGAATAATATGCATTTAACAATTTAAAATGTCAAATAAAAAATGTACCGTACTGTAATATTACAATCTTTTTTCATGCGGGCTATAGTTGTTACAAAACCACATAACATAATGTTGGCAGGGGTCTGCTGCCTTAAACAAGAGCAATTGAGCTCATTTGCAACCCTCAAACTCTTCTGTGCTTGTTTGACGGGGGGTGGGGGGTGGGAATTTTCAACTTGGATTAGCCCCAGGCTAGGAGATTTCTCGCCGACTCTGCTTTCACAACAACAAACATAACTTGATAAAATTTATATTTGCTTTATTGTTTGTTTTAGGGATGCACACAATTATCAGTAATGTTAAAATAGAATTGGATGTTTTCTGAAAAAAAACTTGTCAAAACTTTGTCACATCATATTCGCTATGCGTACATCATATCATCGGCCATCGCTATTCAATTTGGTGAATGATATAATTTGAAACTTGGCTATTACGGAGTCTAATAAGTCTCCCATTGAAAATCAGTTTTTTGACTACGTAGGTAGACTCTAAATACAAATTAATTAATTTTATAAATAATAAAATAAGCTGTTTACCTTTTTGAGACATTCAGTCTTGATCACGCCTGTCCGCTGGTGGAAGTTGAACCATTTTTACCGACATCGTTCAATATTATGGATCAATAATGCAGACACATTTTCGATTATCAATCTTTTTTATTTTATAGTTGTGCATCCCTACTGTGTACACACTTCAATTAGCAGTTAGTACTTACTCCCTTTCTGGTTTGTGAATTGCAATATCGTGCCCGTCATAAGAGGATGAGGAAAGTGCCGGGCTGCAATAGCTGGTAGAAATCTCCTTGGCCTGGGTTCTTTTCTAGTTTAAGGCTCCATAGTTGTGCAGTTTTTTCTTGGACTTAATTATTTTAACATCAGAACCTCTGTGCATTCATTTAAGTCTATTGTACTACCTCTGGCCGATAATTTGAAAGTCGAAGAAACATGTCTGAAAAGTTTGCTGAATGAAAGAAGGCCTTTAAAATAACAGAAAAAAAATTGTGAATTTTTTGGGGCGGGATATAACCTCACTTTTGGAAATTATATTTAGATTTTTGGACTAAAGTGTGATATACAAGACTAGTTCAAAATTCAATTTTGAGAATCGGTTTTCTAGACATAGTTTCTAAACACCTTTAGCTATAACTTGACTATAGCTAAAATAGTTTTCTGAAAATAACAGTTGATGTACGATTTTTTTTGTCAAACGGTACAAATACGAGTTTTGTACCGTTTGACAAAAAAATTCGTACACCAACTGTTATTTTCAGATAACTATTTTAGCTATAGTCAAGTTGTAGCTAGGGGTGTTTAGGAACTATATCCATAAAACAGATTCTCAAAATTCAATTTTGAACTAGTCTTGTATATTACACTTTTGTCCAAAAATCTAAATATAATTTCCAAAAGTGAGGTTATGTCCCACCCAAAAAAATTCACAATTTTTTGTTGTTATTTTAAAGGCCTTCTTTCATTCAGCAAAGTTTTCAGACATATTTTTTCGACTTTCAAATTATCGGCCAGAGGTGGTACAATAGCCTTAAATTTAAATCTTGTAAGTTTTATTAGCTTTTGAACCCATTCTCAGTTAATTGTTTACATCACTCCCATTATGAAATGCATGTAGGGTAAAGCAAAGTGACGTTTAATGTCCCCCACCAAATTTTTTTTATGAACGAGTGGGTTTACTCTAAATATGATTTTTTTTAATGTAATCCTCTGTTTAATTTGTGATTCAGTTTTTATATCTGAATGGGATAAACATGAAATAATAAATCAATGTAATTTCCAAAGAATTGAGGAAGGGTACTGTTTATTTTGCAAGCACAGAAGACCTTGAGGGTTTTCAATATTTAATACAACTAGGAGCAATGATGGCCACTTAACCCCGGGAGGAGACCTGGTGTATTTTGTTCTCATGGCTCATCGGCCTGCATAGTGGTGGTGTTGGTTATTTTCACTCTTTTGCTGCTTTTGTTACACTTGAACAGAGTGTGATACCCATTGCACCGACAGAGCTGATATGGAATCTTGAGAGAGGTTGTAAAGTGGACCTCTTTCAAATTTCTTCATCAGTTCTGTCTCTGCTTTGGGGAGGACACTCTGATTGAGTGAAAAGTTTCGACGTGGGGGGTGGTAGCTCTGAGAAGCAAAAAAGACTTAGGGTATATAAAAAGCGCTTTTTTGGCGCATTTTTTTGTGTTTTTTGCCCATTGTTTGCTTGTTTTCATATAATTTGTATATATATATTTAATGTTTTCTTTGTATTTTATTTAATATTGTTAATAAATTATATATTTTTCCAATGTTATTGTTATTATTTACTTTTATAATTATTAATTATTATTAATAGTTAGCCTTGAAAAAAATGGCTAAGTCCATAAACTAGGTCAACTGCTAAAATTAGCAGCTGACCTAGTTAATGGGAAAATGGCCTTGAAAAAATAGACTATCTCCATAAATTAGGTCAACTGCTAACCATGCAAGGTTAGCAGCCAATCTAAGTCCATGGAGTAGCCTTGAAAAAGTAGACTATGTCCATAAAGTAGGTCAAGTCCTAAATGGCCTAAAGAGAATGGATGAAATAGTAAGTGCATGTAGAGAGAGCAGAGTGCTGTACAAGTCTACAAGCCAACAGAAGTCATCTCTACGAGAGATGGTTTCTGTTGGTCCACAGACTTGTGCAGCAGTCAGCTCCAAAACATGCACCGACTATTCCATCCATTCCCAATGGCCACTTAGGACGAGACGCAGTTTATGGAGATGGTCTCACAGCTGACTTTTGTACAAGTCTATGGACCAACAGAAGAGGTAATCTTCAGTTGGTCCATAGAGTTGCGCAGAAGTTGGCTGTAACATAACATTGCTAAGAAAGTTCATGGGAATTAGTAAAGGTGCAAAGTACATAAAGCAAAACACAACAACAGCATGAGTTAAAACAGTACATATATATTGAACAGGTAGTACAGTGAATGACATTCAAAACTAGGCTATGTCCATGGCCTTGAAAAACAAATGTGTTAGGGATTCAAGCGTAGAGCGCTCACGTTATTTTTCGGGCAACAGTGGCGTATGAAGTGTTGGAAGCAACGAAGGCCAGAAGTGCAGCGATACAGGTGTACCATTCCAACAACCTGAAAGAAATACAAACACGGTGATAGGCCAGTTGGTACAACACAGGTGTACCATTCCAACAACCTGAAAGGAAGAGAAACAAGATGATACAACAAACACTCGACACTGAATACTTTTCAGAAGAGGGTCTGGATAAGCTACTACCAGAGAGTGGCCGGCTGTGCAGAGATGAAAGGCTGACATATTTTTTCCTAACTACTCATTAGGTGCGTCTGCAGAGATAAATTTAAACAAATGTGGTCTACAACTTTCAGATGTGTGTTTTAACCCACATTTAGTTACTTTACAGCTGATGACAAAACTACAGCATGGTTTGGCAACAACATGGCGGCCAGAATCACACTGTACGGCCACTCTCTGGTGTCATCTTTTCCAGGCTCTCTATGTCGTGCACAAAGCATTATGTAAACCAGGAGTTTTAACATGTTGGCTGCCTTCTGCTCGGGTGTGTGGCAGACACTGTTGGAGACATAGTCCACCACACACCCAAGCATATGGCAATCAGCATGTTAAACTCCCAATTTCCATAATGATTCAACCAACAATATTTAACATAGTACCTAAGCTAGATTCCCAATCTCCAATACGTCCACACAGGTAGGCGCAAGCGTAGCAAATTGAAGCACCAATCTGACCTTTTCAAGATGGCGATTTGGAGTTTCAATATATGCTTTAGGAGGCCTACATTATGTTTTAGATGTGATTGTATTTTTCTGGATTGTTTTGATATTGCTTTAGCTTGTGCAGCATGGGAATGTACAAACAGAAACAATAAGAAGTTATGGCATTTGGGAATTTAGTTATCATTTGGTGTTAACCTGAAACAAATATTTTTCAAGATGGCCGTCAGGTTGACAGGTGAGCATATTAGTAGAGCCCCGTAAAATTCGCGATCGCGAAATCACATGTATTTTTACCAACTATGCTTTTTTCATCAAATGTCGACGTTTCATTACGAGAAGAGTCTAAAAACATAAAAATTAAAACGCGAAATTCGCGAAATCGGCATTATAACCCCGCAAATCGCGAAATCCTTGTTTTTTCGCGAAATAACCACGAATTCAGATAAATTGTTGTCTTCACGTCGAAAATGAGAATTTTAAAAAATAGTCCACTCTGAAGTCGGGTTTATGCTTAAACTTTAAAATAAAATATTTTATAAAAATCAAATTAATTTTTGTCAATTTATAATTTCCATAAAACGGAGCCAAGTAAATTTATTTAGCTAACATGTTTTACCCCGCATGCGAGGGCACGTAGCCTAGGCTTAGGCTAGGGGGGGGCGAACGTCGAAAACTGGAGCCCGAGCCGAGCTATTTTTTAAGTTCGGCTCGGCTTGGGTCGACTTTTTTGGCTCGAGTTCGGTTTTTAAACAAATCTTCGAACTTTGAACGAACTTCGTCTTAAAAATTTTCGCCAAAACATGCCAAAAACTGATTTTATACATCGTACGCCGTAATAAAACAACAAAAAAGCGATCCCCCATACTGGATATTTCTAACAGCTGATTTTTCCCAAACTCCAGCGCCTTGAAAAAGTTCTCGTTTTGTCACGCCATGACGTCACGACGAAGCTATCGGTTAGAAGGCGGTGCGCATCTGTGATTGGCACGATCGTCACAATTCACACTCGTCGTGCAGGGTCGGCAACATAACAAACACAAACTAGAAATTTTGCTTCTTGATCTACGAAAATACCAACAATTGAAACTTAACGGCGGGAAATTTGAAAATACGCAAAATTTGAAAAAATAGTTTGAAATAATTGGGAATTTTTATGACGAAAAAGGAGCCTTTATTTTGAGTTTTTATATTTAAATTAAGATTTTTTATAACTTTAAAAAAAATTATTTATGTCTATTCATTACAGAATAATACTGCACATTTGCTGCCCCTCCAAAATGAATGACTTGGTTAACAAGCTTTTTTTTTTATTATAATTATAATTGACAGTGTATCGTATACAGCTGAAAATAATAACACCGCTTTAACACCGAAATCTAGTATTTTTAAAACGAATTTTGGAAAAAAATAAAACCACTTTCACGGGGCTCTACATATTAGCCATTAACACCAAATGATTACTAAAATCCCTTATGCAATAACTTCTTATCCCATGCTGCACAAGCTAAAACCATATCGAACAATCCAGAAAAATACTTAATCCCATTTAAAACATAATGTAAAGCATAAATTGAAACACCAAATCGCCATCTTGAATAGCCTAGGTCAGATTGACGCTTTAATTTGCTACGCTCGCGCCTGTGCGGACGTATTGGAGACTGGGGATCTAGCCTACTATAGATGTTAAATATCATTGGACACAATATTGTCCATTATCACAGCTGCCAACTACGCTCCACACAGTGGTGTAGTGGAGGGGACACGCTCGTCTGCCCAGTGTTTTAAAATAATCTATGTATCGATTCGCCAATTCTACAGCTTACAAACCAATAAAAAACGATGTTTTCTCAAATTTTATATTTTCTAACAAATCTCAGGGCAGGCCCCTGTTTTGAAATGTGAATGGAACGTGCCCCATTGAATAACAGTTATTTACCAATGGAGCTCCAGGTGCACACCAAAAACTAACTATATTTCGGAATTTTATTCAGCCCGCCACTTTTTTTCTAAAACGCACCAAACGCACTCTAAAAAACTGTTTAAAAAAATTTCGCCTGTGGCGCAATTTGTTGGGGGACTCTGCCCCCAAACCCCCCGTGCTTGGTTCGAGTCACCACAATCAGACCGCGTGTCCCTTGTTAAAAATTTAGGACTACACCACTGGCTCCACAACCTCAAGGCTGCCAACATCCGTAAATTTGTTCAAGAGTTGGCAACATTTTGAGTACCGAGCAAAGGTAATTACATTACTGCAATTTAGGAATAGCCTCCCTATTAACAGTGTACTGTCGGGAAATATGGGTGAAAACAAATGACAAAGAGTTCGAAGAAGTTCCGGGCCAACTCACCGCCGCGCCACTGGCGCTTCCAGCAACAACATCTTTCTAATCGATAAAGAAATTCTCTGGGAAACATCTTATTTAATGGCAACAATGCAAAGGAAATTACCTCCTTACCTAGGTGGAGTAGACCGTTTTAAAAGTGAAGTTAATACAGTACAGCTATTACAGTTTTGGCAAAGGCGTGCGTAGGACACGCTGCGTTTTAGGGAAGAGTAAACAAGATCAATCTGCAAGAGACAACAATACGAGAGCGGTAATAATGTTAACTAGAGCTGTACCGATTTCTTGATTCTCGCGTCATTGCTTCCCGATTCTTTTTAACTTGCCGCTGTGACAATGCGATTAAATCCTCCAATGGCGAGGCTGATAATATTTGGCTATCCATTTCGCGCAATAAAACTCCGCAAATATATCCTACAACGAGAAAGCTACTAGTACTAAACTGATGCCTTGTGGCCTACGACTAGTCTCGGGGTGGAACGTTACATTGTTTTAAAGAGCAAGAAGAGAGTTTGAGATTTGTCAGTTATTTGTAGGCGGTGAAGGAGGCGAGGTGGGTGGTTGAGAAGACGTGGAAGATGTGGTTGTGTTGAGCCTGGCTAGTGGTGGGCAAGGAAGATGTAAGCCCAACAAATAGAGAATTGTGCTGCTCCCCCCAACCAGATTTAAAGTAGGATAGGCCTACAGGGTCCAGATATATATTTATTTACTTAATATATACTTTGCCCTGTTTTACATAAGTCTTCATATAATATTAATTTTTAATTCATTACATAGGTATATCAAACACATAATTTCAAAAGAATAAAATTTTTCAAACCATTGAAAATATTTTTTCAAAAACAAAACCATTGTTACAATAATTCCAACCCATTCGCAGCTAATTTTGTAATTTATTATTTCTTGTAGGTTTAAATCACAACCAATCTAGCTGATGTTGTTAGCAGTTCTCAGTAAACTCGTACCCGATGCCTGTATAAAATTTCAGCGCAATCTGTTCAGCGATTCGGCTGATTTTCGATGTACACACACTCACACAGACTCACTCACAGAATGACAACCGTTTGAGTTGAAAATGGAGACAATCAGTCGCTTCGCTCCCTCGTTTAAAAAGTGCAATCGGTATCTGTATAATTCTGGTATTAGTCAATCTCTAGTAAAATACTTTCAAACTTCACCCTCTGCCATTTAAAAGCTGCGCCGACTAATTTGTAGGGATGCCAAACAAATACCTTAGAACGGTTATCGATCATATTATTAAGTACAATATAGAAACCGAAAAATCCAATTCAACCTAGGATTAAACCCAGGTCTCTGGCTTGCCAGGCAAATGTCTTTTTGTGGTGCATTATTGATGGGTTTACTGTCCCGAAGATTCTATAACCTATATGGATCAGTAATTTAATACGTATTGATAATCGAATTTGTCAAGTTAATGTTGAGACAATTGTTTAATGGTCGAGCATTTGTTGAGACAGGAAGATAATGTTATTTGTTGACTGTGTAGCATTCGATTTAGTTAAATAAATAAATAATCCATATTTAGAGTCTATCCACTCAGTCATATTATTGATTTTCAGTGGGGGACATTAAACCAAAGCGACCAAGCCAACCCTGTAGGCCCCGACGCAATCGACGAGTGAGCGATAACCAACCAAAGATCGATATTTTTTAAAAGGAAATATAGCAATCAGTGGTATGGACAGTGCAAACACCCGCAGATCAAAGGCAGAATCAACAAGGCCGATTCAGAACTTCTGACTTTAATGGGAATCGAACCCTGGACCTTCTGCATTGGAAGAAGAGATGCAAACCACAAGACCAAGGAGCCACACAATTATTACATTATTAATTAATTAATATCGAACCCTTTTTCCAACCAAGTCGGGTAGAGGGTGGGAGGTTCCCACCACATTCTTGGCTCCCCGGGGTTATCGAAGCCGGCTAGCCATGCCTGACGCTTCTCCCACATCATCTTTTTCTTCCTCTGCGTCATCAACTTCACTTTCTTCCTCTCCTCTGTCTTCTTCCTCAGGGACCTCCACCAGTTTTTTTCCATATTTTTCGTTCTTCCCAACATCTTTCATGGTTAATCCTTTCCCAAGCTGCATTTCTCTTTTTCAAATCCATTGCTATAACTTCTTCCCATCTCAGTGTGGGCCTCCCTCTTTTTCTCTATTTGTTTCCTGCGTCTTGTTTATACTGTATCTTAGGGATCCTGTCCTTCTGCATCCTCTTCATATGTCCAAACCACCTCAGCCTTTCTTTCCCTAGCTTAAAGTTTAAACTCTCTACTCCTAGTTCTTTCCTTATCTTCGTGCTTCGCATCTTATCAATCTTCGTCACTCCCATTACACTCCTTAAAAATTTCATTTCTGCAGCTTGAATTTGTCTTTCTTCTTTACCCCCAACTGGCCATGTCACTGCACCATATGTGAGTACCGGTACAAAATATGCTTTGTATATTAAAAGTTTGCATCGCCTTGGCACTTCTTTTTTCCAAAGCAGTTTCCTCACTAACTGGAAGAAACTCTCTGCGATACCAGTAGGCCTTGCAATCTCCGCGTCTATTTTTCCATCGGCGGAGATTATGCTGCCCAGGTATTTAAGGGGGATCCATGGACCCAATTAAAATTTTCCTAAATATTAGTTTAACGAAACATCGGACATAGTTTATCAATTATGATCATCTGACATTGCCAAAACTATTTTTGGTTTATTTTTCGGTTGAGCGGTACGCCCAATATAGACGATTATAGTGAAATTTTTGACGTGTACACGGCACAGCTTTCTGCTCATAATTTTTGTGTTAGAAGGATAATGTTCGTTTCTATTTGTAACACATACTCCTGGCTATAAACTGTATATGTTGAAATTTGTTTTTCGTTAATATCTTGCACGGTACGAATTTTTACTTCCGCCGGTACAAAGTTTGTGTTTGTACCGGCGGAAGTAAAAAATCGTACCGTGCAAGATATTAACGGGAAACAAATTCCAACATATACAGTTTATAGCCAGGAGTATGTGTTACAAATAGAAACAAACATTAGCCTTCTAACACAAAAATTATGAGCAGAAAGCTGTGCCGTGTACACGTAAAAAATTTCGCTATAATCGTCTATATTGGGCGTACCGCTCAACCGAAAAATAAACCAAAAATAGTTTTGGCAATGTCAGATGATCATAATTGATAAACTATGTCCGATGTTTCGTTGAACTAATATTTAGGAAAATTTTAATTGGGTCCATGGATCCCCCTTAAACATATGTGTCTCTACTAGTTCTTCCCCTCGAAGTAAAATCCCAGACCTCTTCTTCTTCTTCCCCATAATCATCACTTCACTCTTGTCAATGCTTATCTCTAGTCCAAATTCTTCCGTACGTTCATTCCATTTCTCCACTTTCTTCTGTACCTCTTCCCATGACTTCCCCCATATGAGCATATCGCCAGCATATATTAAGGTTCTGGACGACTCCGGCCCACCTCTCTCCACTTTCCTCAATATCTCGTCGAGTACTATATTGAAGAGCATCGGTGACGGTACACTCCCTTGTCTGAGACCTGTCTTGACTTCAAACCAATCCGTTCTGCCATCCTTAGTTTCCACACAATTCACATTCTTCACATACATACTCTGTATTCTTTCCACCAATCTTATATCAATCTTATTTTTTCGGAGGCATTCCAAAACTCTATTATATATTATATAAATTATGAAACTGGTTCTACTTTGGTAGCAGAGAAACAAGAGGTAGAACAAATTCCGATAAATTTATGTTACTAACGAGTAAACAAGCAGGGCTAAAATCTATTGATATCAATCAAAATCATTTCAATAAATTATTTTATTGAATATCGATTGGACAAGGCTCAATATCGATGGGGATTTAGAGATCCGTTTGCACTCGCGATCAACGATAATAGTGAAATACGAGAAAATGGTTTTACTTCTCAAAATGGGCATGAATCAATAGGTGACTAGATAACAGGGGTGTGCAGATAACCAAAATTTCAACTATTCACACGGAGCGTGCGGTAGACTGCGCTATCACACTCGTGGTGTGCGCATTAGAGGCTGTGCCGAGCGCTAGGAGGCACCGCTACGTTGATCGTTTCTACCGAGTTTGACGACCACTGTTCGACTTTCGATATAAAACACGTCACACGACCTTGAGACTGAAGCGATGTTTTATGTTTCTGTCCACAATGCCATCGACTGAAGTTACGCTATTTTGTAATATAATTGGGCTAGGAGACTTTAGTTTCTCACTTTCGGTATTATTCGAGGCAATTCCAATTAGTATGTCTAATGTGCGTAGTAGTATTATTTGCAGGTGCAACACAATCAAAATACGACGTACACTGCAAATCGTTATGACTGATTTAACCCTACTTCTGCCGTGAACAGTAGCATTTTTTAAAATCTGGCCTTCAAGTTATTACTCAATTTACGATGGAAAGTGACTTAAGAGCGGTAAAATATTACAAAATGATGGAAGGCTCTTAGTCATATGTTGCTGTTCCTAGGTCTAGCCTCAGAGCCTAGTCTAGGGCCTAGGCCTACAGCAACTGCTATGATATATATAATTTTTTTAAACATACCAAAATGTCATTATCATCGACTTTTCTCGCTTCTGGCAGTCAGTTTGGGTTTTGCAATCAAATTTTCCCACTTCTTTCTATCCTCCCAATATCTCATCTCTTCCTTGGCCACCTCCATCTTAAATCCTTCTTTCGTACATTGTCTTACTCTTGGTCATCCTATCTTCCACCATTCATTTCACATGTCTAAACCATCTCAACCGTGACCTTATCTGTCGCACATATAACTTGTCTACACCCAGCACGTCTCTAATGTCCATGTTTCTGATTCCATCACTTCTCGTCTTGCCCCGTGTCTATCTGGCTTTCTTCTCATCTCCCTCAGTCCGGATTTCTGCCGCATAAGTAAAAACCCATATGAAGTATGTCTTGTACTGTGTCATCTTGCACTGAAATGGGTATTTCCCTATCCCACATGCGTTGATCGTCCCCAATGTACGCAAGATTGCAAGTCTGTAGTCATGGAGCAGAACATAGTAGAGAGTTTATTCTGTGTCCTTCCTTGACAACTACTACATATGTAAAGTTTCACATACATCGAGGCCTTCCTGCCCAGCGAACAGCTATTTGCTAGTTGACAAATGTGTCCAATTCCCTCTTAAGGGAGATTTAATCAGACTTTCAAATCTGCCCTGAGCACTCGTGTTTTACATTAAAAAAAAGTAATTCTAGCAACTTTTCACTGAGTTATTTATATAATAATTCATTCCATTGTGTTTTTCTTAGCCACATTTTCCAAGTTTGATAGTTTTGCTAATGATTTCTTGTTGTCATTTTCATTATTAGTACATGTTATAGTATTTTGTTTATTTAATTACATTACATTACATTACATTGCCAAGTGTGTTTGGAGCTCTGCTCTTTTCTGCCATTCATCACATTTCATTAATGAATGTGTTGCGGAACATTAATAAATAAATTAAATGTTTGATTTGTAGGAAACTTAAAACTCTCCGCCACTTTCAGGTTTCTCCTCCTCTATACTCTCCTTGATAGAACACATACGTCTCCTTCTCCCGACATGGTTACAACACCACATTATTAACACTACGACAGCCTGCGCGACGGGCAACCCGCCGTACGGCCGAGTCGCCAACTACAAGTCACCGCCTTCTTGCAGTGCTTAGACTCGCGTCTCTGTACGATCTACAGGGCTGAGTATAAACCACGTTTCGTCGGCCCGCTCAGACACCTTAGAAGTGACAAAAAAACCTAGTGAACTTATAACAGTTATGGGCCTAGTTCATAGTTAAATCTGTAGGTAAAGTGTATAAGTCATTCACCCAGCACAGTTCAGGCGAAAACCCTGCTAATCCCGCAGCAGAGTCGGCGCCTAAGCAGGTGAGCGACCAACCTAACCTATAGCCTAGCCTAGGCCTAGCCCCAAGGCCTAGCCATGTCGTCCGCGGACGGGAAAGTCTCCATACAAAACTCAACAACAAAAATACCAGCTGTGGAAGTTCCAAAATAGAAATGCTGTTGAGCAAGGACGACCTCTGGGACACAGTTGAGGAAGATACGCCATCGCAGCCTAATACAGCATGGAAAAAGAAAGACCAACGTGCCAGGCCACAATTTGCCTACTTCTCGACGACGACCAGCTGATCCACGTGCCGGAATGAACGTCCCCCGATCAGTGTGGTTGGCCCTGAGAAAGGTGGCACGAAAGGTCTAACTTAACCTCAAATTGTATCTCCTCAGGAAACTGTACAGCCTCAGGCTCAAAAACGAGCAAAGTATGGATGAGCACATCAACAGAACACTTGAGCTAGTTAATGAGCTCAGGGACTGGGCGAAGAGCTCAAGGAAAACCACGTCGCAGCCCTCCTGTTGTGTAGCCTGCCAGAGAACTATGGCATGCTAATCACAGCACTTGAGCAGCCACGAGGGTGACATAACACTCGAATTCGTTATCGGCAAGTCAAGGACGAGTTTAACCGAAGAACGAAACAGAATTGGGGGTCGAATACAATGAAGCGTATTAAAAACGGACCTCAATACGGGACAGTGGAAAGATGAAGTGCTTCCACTGCAACAAACCCGGTCACCTAAAGAAGGACTGCCGGACCCTCAAGAGAGAAACAAAGTTCAACAGGGAAAAGTCAAGAGCGCCATAGAAGCGAGGCCGGATCAAGCGACGATGAAGAACCGCGCTACGTATGTTTCAAGGCGGAGGAAGTCAAGAAACAACCACATGGTTCATTGACTCGGGAGCAACATGCCACATGACTAATGACAGGGCATTTTTTTCAAGACTCGACGAGAAGTCGTGCACCGTCTCACTCGCAAACGGGAGCTCCATGCAGTCCGAGGGAGTGGGGGAGGGCTTCCTGAAATGCAAGGTGGGTCCGTCACCCAGGAGACCCGTGAACGTGCTGCTCAAAAACGTGTTGTACATCCCCAGCCTCGACGGCAGCCTGATATCGGTGCCCACACTAACCAAGCTTGGGTTCTCAATAAAATTCGACAGCATCAGTGCACGGTCTCAAAACCGGAGAACCCCTAGCCATAGGCCTCCGGAAAAAGCAAACTCTTCGAAGTCTGGCTAGACAGTGACGAAACGAGGCAACGCGCAAAGTCTGCTATCCAAGAGGAAAATCATGAGAACTGCACCCACCTATGGCACAGACGCATGGGACACCGAAACCCCGACGCCGTCAGAAGACTGAAGAAAGAAATCTAGCAACTGGTATGACACTCGGTGACTGCGACATGCGGGAAAGTGCATTACATGCGTGAAGGGTTAAGCTAACCAAAAGCCTTTCCCGAAGAAAAGCGAGGAACGGGCAGATAAACCTCTCGGATTGGTCCACTCTGACCTGTGCGGACCGATGAATACCCAAACCCCTGGCGGAAAGAGGTACATCATGACACTGACTGACGACTACTCCAGATACTGCACGGTCTAACCTACTGAGAACTAAAGACGAAGTTTTGGACAAGCTGAAAGTTTACTCGCAAGAGTCAACAACATCTTTAACACCAAAATTAAGAAGATTAGGTGCGACAACGGGAGAGAATACAAAAATGCAGCCGTCAAATCGTTCCTGGACGAGGAAGGCATCGAACTGCAACTCTCTGTACCGTACTCTCCCCAACAAAACGGAGTAGCCGAAAGGAAGAACCGCTCCCTTACAGAAATGGCAAGATGCATGCTACTCGACGCGTCCCTCCCAACAAAGTACTGGGGAGAAGCAGTAGTCACCGCCAACTACCTACAAACCGCTTGCCCAGCAAATCGTTGAGAAACTCCGTATGAACTGTGGTTCGGCAGTAAACCGAACGTCTCCCACATCCGAGTTTTTGGAAGCAAAGTCCTACAGCCATATCCCCAAGGAGAAGAGGACGAAGCTAGACCCCCGATGCCGAAGAAGGAATCTCGTTGGATACAGCGAAGAAGCCAAGGGATACCGCATACTAAACACAGCTACCGGGAAAAATCATCGTCAGCAGAACCGTCACATTCACAGAAACCAGGATGAAAGACAGCTTCGAAGTATCAGCAAAGACCGGAATGGGAAGAAGCACGAACGTAGACTCGGGTAACCTCAATCTCACAAAGAACCAGGAAGCCGCCGTCAAACACGCAGATAACCCCAGCGACAATGATCAAGAGACAGCCGAACCGGCTTCCGAAGACACCAGAAAATCCTCAAGACCTAGCAAAGGGATTTCCTCCAAGAGACTATCGTACCTAGCCAGAGAAGAGGTCGTCGAACCAGGAAGTTGGAGAGAAATGACCCAAATGAAGGGAGACCTGAAGGAAGAGTGGACAAAAGCGGCAAACGAGGATATGAATCTCTCATGGCCAACGCCACTTGGTCATTGACTACCCTGCCCGAAAACAAGAAGGCAATCGGAAGCAAGTGGGACCTTCAAGGCCAAAGAAAATGCAAGCGGAAACATAGAACGCTTCAAAGCCAGGTTAGTCGCGAAAGGATTCTCTCAGAAGTACGGAGAAGACTACGACGAGACATTCGCCCCAGTGGCCAAATACGCCACCATCAGAACCCTACTCGCAATAGCCACTGTTAAAGACCTAAAAATAAGCACATGGATGTGTCGACTGCATTCCTCAACGGCAACCTATCCGAGGAAGTGTACATGAGCAGCCGGAAGGGTTCGTCATTCCAGGACAAGAAGACATGGTGTGCAAGCTCAATAAAGCTTGTACGTCTAAAGCAATCGGCCAGGACCTGGAATTCCAAAGCCCACGATACAATAACCAAGTTGGGTTCTCACAAAGCAAAGCTGATGCTTGTTTGTACGTGAAAAGGAGCGGACAAACGTACACCTACGTCACCATTTACGTAGATGACCTGCTAGTATGCGCAACCACGGAGAGGAGCTCGACCAACTTCATGTAGACCTGAATAGCTCTTTCGCCACAAAAGACCTAGCGAGGCAAACAACTACCTAGGGATTGAAATAGACAGAGATGCAAACGGGGACATGCTGCTACACACCAACGGGAAAGATACTTACCATTATCGAACGGTTCGGAATGGCAAGTGCCAAGTGTAGCACAACACCTATGGACGCCGCTACCTGAGCCAAACCGGAGAGGAAAACCCACATACCCGATAACAAAGAGTACCGACAAGCAGTGGGGGCACTCCTGTACCTTGCAAACGTCACAGCGCCCAGACATCGCCACCGGCCATAAGCATCCTGAGTAGGAGACTCGAAAATCCCAGGGCCATGGACTGAACGGCGGTAAAGAGAGTGATACGCTACCTAAAAGCACCGCCGCTCTCCACTAAGGATCAGCGCTTCAGGGGGCACTGTTCTCTCAGGATTCACCGACGCAGACTGGGGAGGTGACCAAATGGACAGAAAATCGAGGAGCGGTTACATATTTCACTAGAAGCAATACAATATCCTGGTTGAGCAGAAAACAAAACTGCGTAGCCCTCTCCTCAACCGAAGCAGAGTATGTGGCCACCACTCTAGCTTGCCAAGAGGCCTACATGGCTCCGACAGCTCCTAAGCGACCTAGGACATGCCCAGGAAGACCCAACGGTACTGCACGAGGACAACCAGGGGTGCATTAACCTAGCCACTCTGAGAAAATAGGCAACCGAGTGAAACATATAGATCTCAGATACCACTATATCCAGAGACGTCGTAGACCAAGGCACCGTCCGCCTGGAATACTGCCCCACGGAAGACATGCGTGCGGACATAACTACGAGCCGCTGCCGGGTCCCAGGTTTGCAGCACTGCGGGAGAAGATAGGGCTTGCAGCCAGCGACCCGCGCGAGAGGACGTCCGTCGTTGGGGTGGTTGGATTACATGCTACGAACGGCCTGCGCACGGGCAACCCGCCGTACGGCCGAGTCGCAACTACAAGTCACCGCCTTCTTGCAGTGCTTAGACTCGCGTCTCTGTACGATCTACAGGGCTGAGTTAAACCACGTTTCGTCGGCCCGCTCAGACACCTTAGAAGTGACAAAACTAGTGACTATAAACAATTTTCATTATTACATGTTATAGTATTTTGTTTATTTAATTACATTACATTGCCAAGTGTGTTTGGAGCTCTGCTCTTTTCTGTCATTCATCACATTTCATTAATGAATGAATAAATAAATTAAATGTTTGATTTGTAGGAAACTTAAAACTCTCCGCCACTTTCAGGGTTTCTCCTCCTCTACACTCTCCTTGATAGAACCATACGTCTCCTTCTCCCGACATGGTTACAACACCACCATTATTACACTGAAATAACATTTCAATTACCATTTTTTCTAGATTTCAATCACCATGTAATCTGCAACATGATTCACTTCTCTGTTCAATCTAGTTAGTTAGTTCATCATTGATAAAGATCCTGACGCAGGGAGTCCAGATCTTGGTTTGTATATTGTTTCGATCTCATCTCTGGCTCAAGAAATTCTTGGTCCCTCTGTAGATGTCATTTGGTATGCTCATATCTAGCATTGTTGGCCTTCATCACTTAATTGATCATCTTCTTCTTCTTTTCATATGCCAACAATTGACATTATTCATGTCATCATGTGTTTTCTAGTTAGCCAGTAGAGATAGGACTCCTGTTCGCTCCGATCCATGCCATTTGGCATTTTGTCGCGTTCAAGCTTTATATATGTACATAGAGAACCTAAGTGGCGTTGTCTGGTTCTCTCCGGTCAGCGTGGTATAGGCGATTAACCCGTGCTAAATGTTTCGTAAGCGATAGCGCGAGAACCCGACCACGGACCGGAATTATATTCATACTGTAAGAAACTACTATCTTTCCTCTTTGCGTGGATATACATAACTCTGCTCTGTCACAAATATTAATGACATTTGTTTTGAGTCAAAGTGAACTCTACATTTACACTATTGCCAAACCTTCCAAACTGCTCATGAAAAAGCACGTAAAAACATTTTGTCCGTGGCATCAGCATAACATTTGTTATCCGACTTGCTTTGTGGCTACTGTGAGGTAACTGGGTTGTACAAGATTATACATTACTAATAATATATCCTTTAATGTACCAACAAAATCTTGAATGAAAAGTACATTTAGCAACCATGGACAGGCGCGTGGTATGCGAGGATGCCACAGCTGCACACAACGTGGCTGCGTCTCGCTTAGGTTGCCGCTCAGTCAGAGTACATTTGCGACAGCGCGCAAACATGGGTCCATTAAACTCATAATAGTTTGAATTGAGGAAGCGTCATCGAGCAAAGTAGAATGCCATCATCTTCTTCACAAAATTATGCATCTTGTGATGTTATTGGTTTAGATTTCTTTTGCGCAAGTCAAAAGATACGGCGAGTTACATTTTCGTACCATGCTAATTCTTATGGGCGCTGAGACCAGAGAGAACCAATTTCCTTCCCGCCTTCAAAACTTAGGTTCCCTATTGAAAAAGAAGTTTCCTGTCTTGTTCCCCAGCTCCACACATCCGACAGACACTAGATTAAAAAATTCCAAATCTATGGAGGTGCTTTCCGAGTAGGTCGTGTCCTGTTTGAAGCCGGAATTGAGCTGTCTCTATTTTTCTACTGTAGCACTTACGTTTACCAGTCGGCCTCATTCTAGTGTAATCTTCCCACAGTTTATTCTGCCCCCTCTCTTGCCATTCCTTACGGACTGCTTTGTCTGTCGACGCATGCAGGTGAGATTTGAGAGATTTATGTGACAGTTTTTTACTTTCTTGTTGCTTTTTGCTACCTTGTTTGGCTAGGTAGTCGGCCTTCTCATTACCATATATGCCACAGTGGGCCAGTATCCATTGTAGCACAATTTTGTTCCCATCATTCATGAGTCGTAGAATCTGTAGTTTACATTGTCTAATTTCGGGTTCTGTTTCCTCCCTTTGTTGTTTCGTTCATTGTTCATACAAGTTTTAAACCATATTTAATAACACAAATTAGTTATATTTCATCAGCCAACTACTTGCAGAGTTTAACCACAACGTGCAACCCAATGTTAATTGTTACCTTCATAGAGATACGTCGTATTGTTTTTTTCATATGCCCAAATTTTTAGCTCACTAGGCCATCATGCATTTTTTGGTCAAGTACTTTCAAACAGAAAAACAAGGCAGAGGTCCAAAATCTCCATTCCAGCCATCAACTACCAAGTCGAGTCTCAACTGCATCTACAGTTTGTCATGGCCACCGATTCAAATAGTCCAGCGAGAACCGTATTTCTTCGGCAGAGCGGGAAATTAAAATCGGGAGTTTTTCTTTGTTTTCTCTTTTGAGATAAGCCTGATGCCATCACTGATTCTTGACATGTGCAATCTTTAGTGGTACAGCAGATTATGTTGTCGTGTTTGTTAAGAATAGTTATAGTATAATTTTATTACTGAATGCCCTTTAAAACCCCTTAGCTGTTCATGCCGTATATATATGTCCATGCTAAATGGCGTCCGTACTGTGCATGCCGTAAATATACGCGCCGCAATACTTCCCACTTCGTGTTTCTGTGTATGCCGTATATATACGCGCATTATAGCCAGCAGCAAAGGTCTTCATTCTAGTGATTTTTGTTCTGTTTTGTTGGTGGTAGATGGTCGATTTTTCGATCCTAAGGGGAATAGGAGTCTGTTGCTTCATCAATGCATAGTGGCATCGCGTAAGGGTTGTTTATATATCCAGAACATGTCGGTTATTTTAGATTCAGATATAGTTTGGAGGGTGAACTGAATGATTTAATTTATAACAGTGATGATACAAAAAAAATTGAGATACTTGCAAAAATGGCAAAGTAATGATAGTTTCAACTAGAGTATAAATAAGGGTATTTTACCTAAAAATTAATACACAGGGGAAGAACAACTTTTGAAAATAAATTCCACAGGTAAGGGGTTAAAACTGTCATATGTTATTTTTAAAACAAAACTCACTCTTAAAATAAAACCATTTTCATGACTGTCTATCCGAATTTTTCTTACTAGTCGTATGACATCCGTATGTTTTATTGTTATTTTATTGAGACACTATCTCAGCCACTGAAAGAATCCTCGAAACAACGTGGTCAGGATTGCCGTTGGCGGGATTCGATCCGACGATATTTCGAATCAGAGCTTCATGATGGAAAAAGACTAGACTTTCTTATCTATGGTTGCATTTATAATTACGTATTTAAATCTTAGTTTTTCACAGAAACAAGATTTCTTCCATACCCGGCACCTCCACCATATTTGATAATGTTTCTAGTTTTTTCTTACTTTTTTCCTAGTTTAGGGCGACCAGACGTCCCGGAAATTCCAGGACAGTCCCGTTTTTTTCGTAATGTGTCCCGGTGTCCCAAAAACGTTTTTGGGGACACCATTGTGTCCCGGAATTTGAAAATGCCCGTGTTTCAGCAATCTTACCAATAGTGAAGTTTGTGTTGCTCAGGTTGGCCGTGCCTCGTCTCTACATCTACTAAAACTCGCTACCTTCCCGTGGTTTGGCCTGTGAGTAGGGGAGTAGTGTATTTCCCCAAAACTAAAGGCGAGCTCTGGCCGGTTATAAATAAAATAAATCAATAAATTGTATTTAGAGTCTACCCACTCAGTTATATAACTGATTTTCAGTGGAGGACTTTAAATCAAAGCTACCAAGCCAACCCTGTAGGCCCCGACGCAATCGACGAGTGAGCGATAACCAACCAAAGATCGATATTTTTAATAGGAAATATAGCAATCAGTGGTATGGACAGTGCGAGCACCCGCGAATTAACGCCAGAATCAACAAGGCCGATTCAGAACAACTCTGAATTTACTATGTGCTTCGTTGCTAGGACGGCTCCAAAGTCACCGTTTACAAACTCCTAAGACACGAACTGATGGACTTAAGTCCAAATCAGAAGTTAAAAAACTACTGACCTTAGCAGGAATCGAACCCTGGACCTTCTGCATTGGAAGCAGATACGCTAACAACAAGACCAACGAGCCACACTTGGAGTGCGTTGGGAGTGCGTGTTGCAAAGAGAGCTCTCGCACAATTGTTCAATCACACCTTTCTTCATTCACACAGCCTTACTCATATTTATTTTCTTCTTTCACTTTTTTGTCTCCATACTTGCCGGCCCTCTCTGCAACGAGCACTCCTCCGTTCCCAACCAGTTTAACCCAAACCCATCCTATCCAACATCCTCACTCCTTCCCATTAACCCCCCTCGTCTTCCCTTACATTCCTCCCATTGGAGAGAAGAAAACATGGTGGTAATCCACAATTATGGAAAAAGAAAATTTGGAAGATTCCAATACAATCGACATGGGCGCTGATAACTCTACTGTTGAGTGCCCTAAAACAACATTAACTAACTAAAGTGGACTTCCGGGAAGATTGGTCCGCATGTACCAGGAATTTCCTCCCCTCTTTACCACCACCACCTTCCTGGCCCGAGCAGAGTGGACAAGAGGTAGATCGTATCTATCTAATAGTCCCTCGACCCTTCTATTGATGGTCTCGAAACCATCCATTAAATTATTTTCGCTTGAATAGAGTTAAATCCTTCCTTCCTTTCATTACGTAGACTGTTGTAATTTACCTTTTAAATGCCCTTTAATGTTAATAATTTTAACTTAAATGTTTCACTGAAGTAAAATCAACACGAAAATGTTTTTGAATGCTAAAAATTGATTGAAACAAAGAACTTAACAGTATAATATACAACACACTTCTTCATCAGAATATTTTGTAAACATTGTTAGTTCTCCATCAATTTTTTTGCGTTTAAAAACATTTTCGTGTTAATTTTATTTCAGGGAAACATTAAAGTTAAAATCATTAACATTAAAGAACACTTAAAAGGTAAATTACAACAGTTTATGTAATGAAAAGAAAATTAATTTATCTCTTTTCAATGGTTTAGAGACCATCAATAGAAGGGTCGAGGATAGGTAAGATCTAAATCTTGTGCACTCTGCCCGTCCGAGGAAGGGGGTGGTGGTAAAGAGGGGAGGAAATTCCTGGTACCTGCGGACCAATCTTCCCGTGAAGTCCACTTTAACTAAGAGTTGGACGCGGGTTGGGCCTTGTCAGTCAGTGCCTGACCTTGAGTGGGGTGTGTTTGTCACAGTGCAGTGCGTCTGAGAAGAACGTGTGGTTTTTGTTTCCGTTTCAATTGCAGTACAGGTGAGGTTATTGTGATGGGTAAACGAAAATGTGTACTTTTAATTACGATTTGCGAAAGAATACGCATTTGTAGTAGGGATGGTACGTGTAAACGTGTACCGTTTTTTCGTGATCGGTAAACGTTCTGATGTAATTACTATTTTTATCCTGTGTGTGACCTGCCGAATGATATTTTCTCGTGAGTCAATTTAAGCGCGAGCGTCGAAATAGTCTCCTATTTCAACCCCTTCTCCTATTCACCTCGAGACTCGATTGCGTTGAGTCGTCGAAAATCGTAGTCGACAATGAATGATCAAAGCAAGTAGCTTTGCCGTTCCTTCTTTCTTGCAGGTACTCAAGATGTAGGCCTACAAAATGTTGCCAAACTACTGTGTTGTAATGATCGCACGCACGACCGCTCATTTGTCAAAATAAATCTTACCAATTACTTTATCTTCAATTACTTGTTTCGTTAATCTTCAATAAATATTCTTACGCCTACTCTGTAGTTGATCACCTCATTTCAATCGCTCTGTGCAGTGTGCGTCCGGCCACTGGCCAGCTAGCGGCACGCGGGCAGTGCACAGAGCAGCAAGCGCTACGTCAGCCGCCTGACTACTCTCCCCACCCCCCTTCACATCCATCCGGCAACTCGCAAATTATACGTCTTCTCGACTTGTAGTGTTGTCTTCCGTAGGCCTACTCAATAAAATTCGAATCATTAGGGACTCCGGAAGGGCTCTTTATTACTTGGTGCTTGTGGGGGTCAATTATTATGCAGAAAACAAGAAATGTTAGTAGAATATGTGTCTATCAAAAACTAAAAGTAAACACAGATATAGCGCCTGTAGACGTAAACGTGTACACGCTTTTTTGAGTAGGGTGTAAACGTTTAGTGAAATACACGTTTTTTGACATCCCTAATTTGTAGCTCACTGTGATGGAAGTAGTATCAACATCAAGGTTAAATGTACACTGTCACGTGGCCTTTTCAATCAAACACAGCGGGCGCACGGACATAAAAAACCATGTGCAATGAAAAAACACAAATCCGCCATAGCAGGTAAAGCAAAAAAGCAAAAAAAGCAAAAAAAAAAAGCAAAAAAAGCAAAGCTACCAGTAATGACAAGTTTCTTTTCCTCTGAAAAGTTCGATGAAACTTGAGGCAAAACTCCCAGTCAAAATGGACTTTCCATATCTCAAGCAACCTATGATTGTGGGATAAAGTTAAATGCACAATTTGTAGTTCTCTTTTTTCTTTCGCTCACGGTGTTCGTTTCGTTCGGACATTGTTGACCACTTGGAGAAGTAAACACACAATGAAGTCTTGTCTGCTAAATGCACCAGTAAGAAAGTGCCACACTGGCCAGCCGCCCAGCCCTCAACCCAACCTGTCTCAGATCTCACTACAGGCTATCTTGAGGAAAAAATAGCCCAAAACATTTTCCGCCTTTTCTTTGCGGTTAGCCCACGCAAGTCCATACAGAACGAAAGTACATGTGCCCCGGTTTTTGCTTTTAGAAAAATGGTCACCCTATCCTAGTTTTAAAATACCAGACGTACATTTTGGTAGTAATATTTTTATTTAAAGAATTTGATCACACATTACGATTGTGTGTTTATTGGTTGGAGGGGAGTTATCATAATACACAAAAATTCAGTTTTATCTGTGTACATGTTTAAAACGATTGCATATGATTTGCTTACAAAATTTAATTCCAATTAATTTATTTCATATTCATTAAGCAATTTAATTAGTTAATATGTTTATACTTCACTTCATATAATTATATAATATAGCGCAGGGGCGTGCGGTCTAGGTATGCTAGGTATGCGGTGCATACCTAATGATTCAAGCACATTATCTTTCACTCAAGTCATTTTTTGATTACGGCTATTCGACCGCGTTTTTCTATTTTCCTAAATATGCTACCAAGTCAAAATATAGTGAATGGCTTTGAAACCTGGCTCTCTTAAAAATTTAAACTAATTTTTTCTAAAATTTCTGATCGGGCACACGGCAAATATAGCCTCCTCAAATTAATTCCAAACTTCAATTCGCCCAAGCACACCTTTCAACGTAGGGTGTTGTGTTTTTGTGACATTAATTTTCAACTGGTTTTCTAGAGGCTGACTGAGAGAAAAAAAAAAATTGTTTTCCCACAATTATTGTCTTTCCTGCAAAATTTTTTGCACCAATTTGTACCACCAAATGAAAAAATTTGCAGGAAAGACAATTAAAATTTAAAAACAAAATTCTAGTTTGCCTATAGAAAACCAGTTGAAAATTAATGTCACAAAAACACAATAGGTACCCTACGTTGAATGGTGTGCTTGGGCGAATTGAAGTTTGAAATAATTTTGAGGTGGCGATATTAGCCATGTGCCCGATTAGAAAAATTTGAAAAAAATAGTTTTGATTTTCTAAAAGAGCATATTTTGGAAAAGCACGTTTTTGGGTACAATCGAAGAAATATTTCTCATGAATATCCTACTTTTACGTTTTTCCGATTTTTAGTGCGATATTTTCATGACATTTGGGCCGATTCTGACCAAACGGGTGGGGCTACAACGTTCATATTTTACATGGACATTAAGGTTATGGTGATGTAGTACCTTTTGAAAGAAAAAGTAGGAAAAGTCAGCCAGAATCCATAGAAATAAAGGTTTTAATATGAGTTTTTTGAGGTATATAATAACAATTATCAAGTAACAATAGAAACTTGACAACAATCACCTACAATGCGTTCAAAAAGCACTTGCAAAAGTAAAGAGATCCCACGCAAACTAAAAACTTACAAAAAAGCTCATCCATCAACGCAACTAAAAAAAGCGTTCGCGAAGCGGCCTAGAGTATGTTCAATGATCACCCTAACCAGAATAAACATTTTGTAAGATAAATGTTTTCAGCGCTGTCTGTATTTATTGCCCACCCTAATGGGGGTTGCGTTGTATCAGCTTGGTCTCTCGACTTCGGGTCGTTTTATGAGAGTAAGTAAGCGGAGCTCTCTCGGAGACTGAAGGATGAGTCTTTTAACATCAAGGTATGTCGGTCATTCTTGAAGGTGGAAGGGGAGGGTCATGAAAAATCCTAGGCCGAGTAAGCTCCATACTTTGGCGTTCACTGCTAGTTTTCTAATTTTTTTTTCGATTACACTCGCAAGTGCAGGGGACGGTCGGAGCCAGCCACCAGTCGCAAGAAGCCATTCGCCAAGTAAAGAAGTGTTTCAAAGTTTGAGCGTTTTTGTGAATTGTGTGTGAGATTGTTTTTTTTGTAAAATAATGACTAGTTAAAGTTCAAGTAATTCTATTTCCTTGGTAAGTTGAGCCATAACGTAGACTGCATGAAGTGTTTTCGTCATAGAGAATGGCATCGATTGTCTTAGTCTTAGTGTCTTAAATAACTAGTTCACGTGGATCAGCTTTTAAGTAGTTGAATATGAAAGAGAGTAGTAGCAAGTAAATTCAATTTAGTTTAGCTTTTTTTCATTTTGGTTATTTAACTATAATCGTAATTAACAGTCTTTGTGCTCAAAACACGCATAATTATTTTGCATTTTCACCAATTTCTACATGCTAAAAATAGTGTCTAAAACGCGTAGATTTGCACTGTACAGTTGCAATTTAAAAAAATCTAAGTTGGGGGCCTACCCCCAGACCCCCGCGGTTCGACCATTAGGCCGATAGCATACCCACTTCAACAGGTCACCGCACACCACTGATATAGCGGGAATCGAACCCCGGACCTTCTGCATTGGAAGCAGAGCCTCTAACCATAAGAGAACGAGCCACACAGACGAGAAGGCAACAAGACTTGCGTATAAGCTTTTAACTTGATTTTGAGATTTTGTATATATGTTCTATAATAGTTATCACTACGAAATACCCAAAACAAAACTCAAATGTTTGTCTAATGTGACTGTATTTAGTATTTATTGTTGTAGTAATAGGCCAGTGTATATTCTATTTAATGCACATTTTCTGTAGGCCGAAATAGTTTAAAGTGGTTTAATACTAGGTAAACGCTTAAGTCCCACCGCGGTGTTGGATGAGCGTAATAATTGTGCATTGAGCTACCATGTGTTATGAGGATTTTCTGTTGTTCTGTGACAAAATTATTACAAAGTCGAATAATTTTTTTAAATTAAATTAAATTAAATAAAAAATTGACTTTATTTTTTAATTTTTTTTATGAATCGTAATTTTAAAAAAGGAAAAAATCGTAAAATTGCGATTTTCATAAGAAATAATTATTCGATTGCGCTCAAATTTTACAAGAATATATTAATTCATAAAATTAAGGTTCTGTGAAAAATTCATTACAATAGGATAAAGCATGTAGGTGTTATAAGTCAAAGACTTGTTTTAAAAAAAAAAAACTGTAAAATTGTGATTTTCATGAGAAATAATTTTTCGATTGCGCTCAAATTTCACACGAATATCTTCATTCATAAAATAAAGGTTATGTGAAAAAACCAATAAAATCAAATGAAGAATGTAGGTGTTATAAGTCGAAGAAATATTTTAAAAATTGAAAAAATTCGTAAAATGGCGATTTTCATGAGAAATATTTTCCGATTGCGCTCAAAAACGTGGCAGTTCTAAGTTCAGAGATTTCGAAGGTCTCCATAAAATTTCATCGCAATCGGAGTATCGGTTTAGCCGGAATCGTGTTAACAAACAGACAAAAATACAGAAAGAAAGAAAGAAAGAAAGAAAAAAAAAAAAACATTCCGGATTTTTTTCTCCAGTGTAGTGAAATGGAATCTTCGCTTCGCTCGCTACGCTCATCCAACTAATGCAGACATGATTTGACTCAGAGAAAGAAATGAACCTGGATCTCTAGTTTAGCAGCAATTCTTATACAAATGCCGTCGGACTCGGAAGACAATCATGAGGGTGATAGTCACAGTTGTTGGAAATAGCACCCTACGGTCTTGCAGACTTGTACGAGGAACTGTTATTGATAGCGTGCGGTGAGAGATGACAGTGAAGCGTCGGCGACAGAAGAAGAGAGAGGGAAGGTTGTAGAAGTTAGGCCCTACTCCACCCTCACTAATTACTACTTAAAGGGGCTAAAAACCCAAAAAATTATTTTTTACCACGTGATCCATAGCACAATACTACACTAAAATGACCGTTTAAAAAATTATATCTTGTAACTGTGATTTAACACGAATTTTTGAATTTTTTTGATCCAGAAATTAGCAAAAATTGGTGTTTTGGTAAATTTCTTAAATCGGCTTTAACCTGCTTCTTTTTTGGTCCACATAGATACTAGAGCATAGTACCAATCTAAAATGCCCCTTCATAACATCGTGTCTTGAAACTGTGCCCAAATATACCCTCAAACACGCAAAAATATGCATTCCAAAATCACACCCCATCTTGGTAATCAGCATATTTCGACCGAACTACTGGCCTAAATTACAAAACAAAATATAGAGAATTTACAGAAAAGGCTGTAGAGTACGTCAATAATGGCCAATATTTTTTTGGATCAAAATCCTCCAAGATAAAGATCGTCCCCATGTTATTTCTTATGGGAGATTTTTGCCGATGGGACCTAGCTCGAAAAATGTCATGTTTGACAATTTTTTGGGAGGTCATGGTGGCCCCAATAATTTTTCCGGAAATTGCTAAATTCATTACTAGTTAGCCTGAATGAAATATATTTTTTGAGTTTAGCGGTTAAATACCCCTTTAATTACCACCATTTGCTTTATTAATTTTTTTATCCAATATTTCTAATAATAGTTTTGTTTTCACCATTTTGTCATGTATGAAAGCCGGGATTAGGCCATGCAATCTCAATAGCAAGTTCATTTTACCTTCTTTACCATTGTGCAATCTAATTATATTAATTACAACCATAATATTCCACTAAGAATTGTCAGACACATCTCAAAAGATGCAGAATTAAATTTCCCTTTAATATCAAACATCATTAAATCAGACTGATCTTTTAATCACCAAAGTCAATTATCATCATAGTTTTTGTAGTGTGTTGGACTGGTGGAGGGGATATTCGGGGCTTCCCGCATTTTCGTAACCGTTGGCTTGCCCATATAAGGTCACAGAACGAACACAGACCAGTGATTGGTCAAGCAAGGGCTGAGTGCAGAACAATTTTGAATTAGACGTTATTCTTGATTGGTGGAATAGTACTCACAATCGTAATAGACCTCAAAGGTGAATTTTCCTTTGTTTGGACCTCAGTTATAAGCAGGGGTCGAAATTAACGCTCGCCCGAGGCTAGTGAAACTTTGCTCGGGCTAGTAAAAATCTCATTTCACTAGCCCGACGGGCGAGTACTTATTCCAGAGTTCCCAATTGCCGTTCAAAAATCATAATATTTCGCGCCGATAACTTGACGAGTTTCCAGTAGTTGTGCGCTACCTAGCATCGAAAATTGTAACTTCTTACATCCCTTGAACTAAGCGCTGCGCGGTATCATAGACGGCTGACGCACGCACTAGTACCAGACCAGCTGTTCATTGCCGGAACGTAAAGCATAGGCCTACGCAGCCGTGCCTAGGCCTAGCTTGTTTACTTTATGTCAGATATCAGTAGGCCTATTATTCGGTTACCATCGTAAGTTTGTGATATTTCAATGTGGCGTTTTATTCCATGTTATCCAACTTGTTGTTGACTTGTTGCTGTATAAATATCCATTTGGTATGTATAAAAAATAAAATATTCTTAATTTAAGATCATCGTCTTATTATTATGGTGAAAAATCGTTTCCGGTCACTTCCTCCCTAGTCCAACACACCCACACGGCCATCCCAGCAAATATTGTGACTTAAAAAATTCACGTATGATCGATTTACATAAATATAAACCTATTTGATTGCGGGCTAGTATAAATGCCCTCGGGCTAGAAGACAATTGATGCTACTAGCCCGAAGGGCTAGTAGCAAAAAAAGTTAATTTTCAACCCTGCTACTAGCCCGAAGGGCTAGTAGCAAAAAAAGTTAATTTTGACCCCTGGTTATAAGTGGTGTGGGTGTCAACAGAACTGTAAGTGAGTGTACTGAGTTGGGGGACGTCTCTGGAGACGCGCGCTTTTCACCGACTCTTGGGGAAGTCGTTGGTGAGCACGGTTGCTGCCGGAGTGTTTTTAGCAGAGGGCTATTGCCCAGTTGGAAAGTGAGCGATAGCAGAGGGCGAGTAGCCCAGATTAGCGCATAACAGAGGGCAGAAGCCCAGTGATAGAATCAGTGTTTCTTCGGAGAACGTGTGTTTAGTACGAGAACAGTGCAATCGAGAGGGGTAAGTCCCTGTAGTCTACCGCGTGTAGAGACTGTGTGGCAAAGGCTGACGCAATCGTTGTTTTGAGAGTACGATATTTGAAATTGATAATATCGAAGTCGAATCACAGAGAATAACTTTTCATTTACGATACAGAGAGCAGAGGTACAGGCGTGATCTAGAGGTGCGGATCAACCAGACAGTTTTTGGCGCGTAAGTGTCGGGAGTACCAGGCCGAACTAATAGAGATAGGACCACCCACGAGGCGGCCGAGTGAGATCGCTCACCCATGGTAGACGAACTTATGCTACGTAAAGTACGATTGAACTGTACCAAGTGTGTATTGAAACTAACACAGCATCTGATGTAAAGTAATGTATGATTGAGAAAGGAACAATAGCAGTGAATAGAGACAGTTTAAAGGAAGAGCAGTGATAGTACGGAGGACAGTATCTGAGTGACAGGTCTACTGAGCGTTGGACGCTATAGCATAGGTTTTACTGGGACAGGAGAATATTCATTCATATATATATATTCATTCATGGAGGAGTTGCAATCCTCGCTAAACCTCACCTTAACTTGATTCCTATTCCTGAGGTCAAATCGTACTGCATTGAAGAAGTTTTTTAATGTGCCGCAGGTTCCTGGCACCATATGAACCTGGACTTCATTATTCTATCCGTCTACCGATCTCCTTTAGGCGACTTAAATATATTTCTCCTCAAGCTAGACGAGGTACTCATCTTTATCACCAAGAAATTTCCAAAGCAGATATCATTTTATGTAGTGATCATAATGTAGACTTTTTAAAACAATCCCCAGCTCAATCGAAACTGCTCGATTTAGCTCACTCATTTAATATCAAGGAGACCATTGTCACACCAACCCGCGTCACTGATACAAGTTGTTCCCTTATTGAACATCTTCACAACTATTGACCCAATGATGTTCTCGGCAAGCTCAACAGACACAGGTCTGTCTGATCACCATCTCCTCATGCTCAACATTTCCCTCTCTAACAATAACCCTTCCTCCAAAATTAAAATAATGAAACGTTTTTTCAATACCAAAAATACAGCCAACTTTCAGACAATGCTAAGTACTGAAAATTGGCAGTCGCTGTCCCTTCCTGGAAATGTGGACGAACTCCTCTCAAGATTCCATTCCACATTCCTATGTCATTTTAACAAATCATTTCCGCTAAAAAGTTGTCCTCTTACTAAACCTAAAGTCAACCCCTGGATCTCGCACGATCTGCGATGTGAAGCCCAGACCTTGAGATCCCTCCATTCTAAACTGAAGTCTTCGAACAACCCAATACATAAAGAACAATATCGTGACTTAAAAAAGTCCCATGCTAAAAATATACGTCAAGCTAAACTTCACTATAATGACTCCAAAATCTCTGAATCTAGGAACACCTCAAAAGCAATTTGGTCCATGATCAAATCACAGACCACTGCCTCTAAACCCAAATGCGACCTCACGCTAACCATTAATGGTGAAGTTATATCAGATGCATCTTCTCAATGCGAACTTTTTAATGAATTCTTCATCAACTCATGTAATATTGGTAAAACCAATGTGCCAATCAATACTCCCCTCCCTCGTAAACCCTTGCCACCTCCGTTAGGCCATACCATCTTTTCTTATCCTACCACTCCTCTTGAAGTAGCTATGGTAATTAGGAATTTGGTTCCAAACACTCATATGGACTAGATGAAGTGCCAGGCTCTCTTCTATCCAAGTGTACGGACTTTCTCTCTGGCCCACTAGCCTACATTATTAACCGATCCTTCTCTGAAGGCATTTTCCCCTCCAAGCTAAAGGCAGCAAAAATTATACCTATTTATAAACACAAAGGTAAAAAATCCGAAATGACAAACTATCGTCCCATCTCCCTCCTTTCATCTTTTTCCAAAATATTTGAATATATCATGCATGATCGTCTAATATCATTTCTAAATCACCACAACATTATCTCCCCTAGTCAACACGGTTTCTTGAAAAACAAATCCACCACCAGTGCAATCTACAGTTTTCTGTCCCCCCTCTATTCTGCTCTCGACAAAGGCGACCAAGCTGTAGGATTGTTCTACGACATGACCAAGGCTTTCGACACCATTGATCACAAAATTCTTCTCGACAAACTACATACTTACGGTATCCGTGGGGTAGCTCTTGATTGGATTTCCTTCTTTTTTGTCTGGCCGTACCCAAGTAGTGGAACTCCAAACATCTAATAGTCAATCCGTCACCACAACCCGCTCTAAACCTCTGCCAATAGTCTGCGGGGTGCCCCAGGGATCATTTTGGGACCATTAGCCTATATCCTTGATGTCAACGACCAGTCCGCCTACTTAAAAGAGGGCACTCTCACCCAATATGCTGATGACTCCAGCCAACTGCTGACACTACCCAAACTCCAACCCATTCAGGACCTTCCCCCCTTAATAAACAATCAAGTTACGTTAATGTCATCATACTGCCTCGGCAAACAACTCACCATCTCACGCTCTAAAACTGTTTATCTATACTTTCACACCCCTTATAAGATCCCTACTGCCAGTCCCCTTGTTCGTCTTGACTCTGATACTATCCCCCGCGCTCACACAGTCAAAGTCCTAGGCCTTGCACTAACTGATAATCTAGACTGGTCCATCCATGTAAACCACGTTGCCAGCAAAATATTATCTGGCTGCTACTCAATCAGAAAGCTCAAACAAATAGTTCACCCCCACATCCTATTGCTAGTTTACTTTGCACACATTCACTCTCACTTATCATATGGTCTGCTATTTTGGGGAGCTTCCCCCCATGCGAACAGAATATTCATTCTCCAAAAGAGAGCGGTTCGTATCATAGCTGGTGTCTCCAGAAGACACTCATGTAGAGAACTTTTCAAGGAACTTGGTATTCTTACTCTAGCATGTACCCTTATCCAATCAGCCGCATTATTCGTTCACACCAACCGTAACCTCTTCCATCTAAATGCTTCTGTGCACTCCCATAACACTAGAGCCAACCTTCACATACACAGGCCCTCCCACAATCTGCGCCTCTTTGCACAAGGCCCTGATATCTATCTTCCACCCTCTACAATAAGCGCCCTGACCACATCAAAACCTCTCCCACCCTGTCTTCCTTTAAACATAAGTTGAAATCATATCTTACAGCAAACAGCTTTTACTCCATCAATGACTACCTCTCAATGTAAATATTTGCAGTTAATTCATTTTTTCATTATAATATTTACAAATTATCTAGAGTATAACCACAAACAAGCACTGCAATTTAAATTTTTTTTTTAAAGCCGAAATGATGTAACAAACTTCTATATATAATATATATGTGCTTACACGCTTCCTTGGATTGTGCAGGTATATAAGACACATTCTGCTGTACATCCTCCAATTGCTGTTTTCTGTGCCATCAGCAATTCTCATCACAATATCACATCAATATTGCTTTATATCCAACTTTTCTTTATTCTATATGAATTCTTAATCTAGTAGGGCATTCTATTATTTTGCATCTACTCTACTTTACCATAAACACTAATCAATCAATCAATCATCATATATATATACTAGACACATTCTCCTGTACATCATTGCTGTTTTCTGTGCCATCAGCAATTATTATCACAATATCACATCAAAAATTGCTTTATATCCAACTTTCTTTTTATATGAGTTCTTATCTATAGTAGCGCATGCTATTGTTTTGCATCTACTCTACTTTAACATAAACACTGTGTTTATCATTATTAATCAATTAATGAATCATCATATATACATATATCAATATTATCAATCATCATACATATCAATATCAATATCCATATCAATTATCAATTATGCTTTATATTCAACTATTCTTTCTTCTAACACTGTGTATATCATTATAATTACTATCACTTTTATTATTAATTATTAATTATAGACTATTCACTTTCTCTGCAAAGAGTTATACTTGTACACTGTACTAGTCTAAGTGAATAAAAATATCTATCTATCTATGAAAATGAATGCGGATCAGTGATGTCGTTGCCTATCCAAGATGAACAATTTCCGCGAATACGAATCTAGACCTTGAACGTTAGTTTTTCGCGCGCCGCCGGAGACTCGCGCGCCCAGGGAGAGACGAACGTCTTCGCGCGCACAACGCGGACATCTGACATTCAAGTCTGCCCGTCTGTTGGACCGGTATATCATCTCATCGTCATCATCATCAAGACTGCCCGTCAGGAGACTGGCTTTGTGAGGAATGAGTACCTACTCATTTTTACTGGCCATAAGGGTTTTATTTTAACTAAATTATATTCACACCATATTATTAGGGAAGATTAACAGGGTAATAGAAATGGAACATAAATGTCACATGTGTAGTGTGGTACCACGGTAGGCAGGTCATCACCTTTTAATTGTATTTTGTTTATTGCGAAAATATAGGCACGGTTATGATGAAGCTGTAGACTATCTGGTTCAAGACTTAACTCTATCTTTCATTCCAGCTAGAGGTCTGCACGGGCCTACTTCTAGAAGCCCGGGCGTATTAAACTAGCTTATCAAAACCCGGGCCCGCCATAAGTGTAAGCCCGTTCAGAGGTTAAACTTAAAGCAACAGCATGTGGATTTTTTTAGTTTAAGTTCATGGGATATATGATGAACGTCACGGTGGGGATTAAAAGTACTATTACGAGAAACAAAACGTTTTTGAAATTTTGGTCGAAGAACATTTCTATGATCGTAATTGCAAATACCGATTTCAAATTACACCATAAAGCCCAAAAAAGCCCGTCTCATTCAGTGAGAAGCAGGCCCGGGCCCGACTTAAAATGCATACAAGGCCCGAGCCCCGAGCCCGCCCGTGCAGACCTCTAATTCCAGCCTCCTATTTAAATGTTTTTGTTTGTGTGCGTATTATATGTATAGTAATTGACTTTTATCGAAGCCTGTGTCTGGCTGTGTAAACTTACCTAAAGCTTATCAGTAAGCATTTGTGATAGTGACTGAGGATAGGAACAAGACAGTATTAACAGTCACTTGGTCGGTAATTAGAGATTTGATGTCATATTGTAAGTCCCTTGTTGTTTTAGCCTCACCTACCTAAAATTCCTTGTCACAATTATAAATTTTAATTAACATCACCATTCACAAATATCAAGTCAAGACATCAGTCCATGCTACGCTTATTAAGTGGATAAAATACTTGGCTTTTAATTTAGAAACCATTAACTTCAGGTGACCTAGCTTTGTGGAAGATAAATATCTTATAGTCATTTTACTTAAAGCTTGTAAGGAGGATCCAACTTGAGGAGGTAGCCGGAGCATTCCAGAGTCGGAGGAGCAGGGAAAGACCCACCCCTTGACCTTGAACCTTGGTAGGTGTCCTGGTGTTTTAATATTTATGTCTTTTAATACCTTTGTTATTGTATTTTATTTCTATTGTGTCAGCGTCGTTTTTAGAAAAGGGAGCGTAGCTAGGGAGAAAAATAAATAAAAAATAAAATAAAATAAAATAAAAAAAAAATAAAAAAAAATAGGGAGAGAAGCTCCAACCATTACAAGGTTTCGAGACCGAGACCGTGGACCGAGCAGGCTGACCGGAGATCGAATGACTGCAAGTCCGTAACGTTAATACGCAATTCCAATAGGGAATATACCTTAACTTTTTTTATCACTCCACTACATTAAGGACTTCATTCTGAATACGTTAATCATATCATTATTTATTATTTAAATAAGATTTTCATTTATAAAAGTAGGCTGAAAGTTGCATCAATAAGAATGGCGGGAAAAATGAGCCTCTACGTCACTATATTATGGTACTAATACGAATTGGCCAATAAGGTGATGCCAAACAGTGATGTTAACTTTGGGCAATCTAAGTATGTATGTAAGCCCATTGGTCCACAATGCTCCAGCGTGCTCTCGACCTGAATCTTGATGTCACGTGCCGTTTGCGCGGGAAATAAAATACTACAAACTTTGAGCCTCATAGAATTCAAAATATTTTCTTTAAATTGCTTTTAATTGCAATATAATGGCGTTTTAAGTGGTTTTCTATCCATTCTTACACCCATGTCAATATTTGGACTTGTGCATATTCCCTATTGTGTATTTCAAAGTTGTGTTCTTTATCTCCTCATAGTATCGTAGGTATATTTAAAGTATTATTCAGTACGTGAAAGTGATTCTCGTTGCCTAGGCATCAGCCTGACAAACATCCTGACCCTAGTAAAAATAACAATTACTGCTACACAGTGGTAAAGATGTGTTGAGTGTCGGCACCCCAGCGAGGAAGGACCGTATTGTAACCGTAACTGATCAGGGTCGAAACTAACGCAAGACTAGCATGACAGGCGAGTACTTCGTCCAATAAATCTTAATATTTCGCGACGGTTACTCAACCAGTTTCCAGTAACGGTAGTTGTGCGCTCACAATAATGGAAAATCGTTCAAGTATGTACACTAAATAAAAATCTCCCAATTTAGGATAATCTTATTCTAATAGATCATTTTCAGAATTAACTGCGCATGCGCGCTCCGTTGCAAAGCATTATGGGAGCAAGGGACTTTACATGCTAAATGCCATATGATTGGGATTGTGGCGGACTGCACTGCCATTGTTGGGAATTTGGATGGATGGAATGGATTTTGAAAATTGTCTATTGGCAAAAATCGTTTGCGCGGTCACTCCATAGTTCCCCACACAACAAACCCGGCAAAGTATGATATTGATGGTTTTCCACCAATAAAACCGATTTGATTGCGGGAAAGTAAAAATGTTGAGGACTATTGTTGCCAGCAGCCCTTCAGGCATGATATTTTAGTCTTCTTTAATGTTTTTCTACATCATCAATTTATAATTTTAGTTTTTAAGTTAAAAGAGTTCACAATTTAATATTTAAAATGCTTTAGTAGATTACAACTCTCTTATTAAGCGAGCGTTTCCATTTGACTCTGCCAGAAAAATTAGTCACTGTTTTTTTTTTTTTTTGTTTGTTTGTTTGTTTTTGTTTGTTTTTATGTTTCTCGCGATAACGTTCGAACGGAGGCTCGGATCAAGTTGAAATTTTCCCCATCCGCAAGCTTTGTTCTAGATTGAATGCCATTAGTTTTGTGGCAAAATCGTTCAAAAAGTTACATTAAAGTTAATCGAAAGTTTTTTTTTCAAACTTCACGGCGACAAAATCTGAGATGGCCAAATCATTTAGAATGTCCGTCCGGTCACGAATATGCTAATTTTATTTTGATCCGATAAGTAGTGTAGATGGAAATTACATTATAACAAAGTACGGTTACCATGGCAACGGAAAGTCGTGCAGCTTTTTTGGCTCATGATAGCGGTCGAACGGAGGCTCGGATCGAGTTGAAATTTTCACACATCCGCAAGCTTTGTTCTCGATTGAATGCCATTAGTTTTTGTGGCAAAATCGTTCAAAAAGTTACATTAAAGTTAATCAAAAGTTTTTTTTTCAAACTTAACGGCGACAAAATCTGAGGTGGCCATATTATTTAGAATGTCCGTCCGGTCACGAATATGTTAATTTGATTTTGATCCGATAAGTAGTGTAGATGGAAATTACATAATAACAAAAGTATCGTTACCATGGCAACGAAAATTCACACTATGCAGTGCCACCTAGAAGTTATCAAATACTTTCGAGGAAGCAGTGTATTATTTGTAACCAAAGAGTTAAAATAGTTTTCCCAAGGAAACGATGTCAAGGTCTTCTAGATGGCGGTGGATTTTATCCACAAGTAAAAGTTAACCCACGGATTTACTTAAATCCTTGGCAATAATAAATAATATTGGAAACATGGCCCCGTGGACAGCAAACGTCGCAAATTTTAAAATTTACAAAAAATGTGCAATGTGGGTCTAGCTATAGCACGTGCTCGCTTATCAACGCGTCCAACATGAGCGTTTCCTAATTTTAATACAATAACAACGTTTCGGAAATTATAGAAACTATTTCCGTCATCAGGTTTTTTTATGAAAACAAAATCATATTATCAAAAGTATATAAAAATAAACAAAGACAATAGCCAAGTATAGATTGGAGAAGGGTTGACAGGTTTAAAAAGTTATTACCCCGGGTTATAGTGGTGTGGGTGTCAACAGAACTGTAAGCAAGTGTACTGAGTTGGGGGAACGTCTCTGGAGACGCGCGCTTTTCACCGACTCTTGGGGAAGTCGTTGGTGAGCACGGTTGCTGCCGGAGTGTTTTTAGCAGAGGGCTATTGCCCAGTTGGAAAGTGAGCGATAGCAGAGGGCGAGTAGCCCAGATTAGCGCATAACAGAGGGCAGAAGCCCAGTGATAGAATCAGTGTTTCTTCGGAGAACGTGTGTTTAGTACGAGAACAGTGCAATCGAGAGGGGTAAGTCCCTGTAGTCTACCGCGTGTAGAGACTGTGTGGCAAAGGCTGACGCAATCGTTGTTTTGAGAGTACGATATTTGAAATTGATAATATCGAAGTCGAATCACAGAGAATAACTTTTCATTTACGATACAGAGAGCAGAGGTACAGGCGTGATCTAGAGGTGCGGATCAACCAGACAGTTTTTGGCGCGTAAGTGTCGGGAGTACCAAGGCCGAACTAATTGAGATAGGACCACCCACGAGGCGGCCGAGTGAGATCGCTCACCCATGGTAGACGAACTTATGCTACGTAAAGTACGATTGAACTGTACCAAGTGTGTATTGAAACTAACACAGCATCTGATGTAAAGTAATGTATGATTGAGAAAGGAACAATAGCAGTGAATAGAGACAGTTTAAAGGAAGAGCAGTGATAGTACGGAGGACAGTATCTGAGTGACAGGTCTACTGAGCGTTGGACGCTATAGCATAGGTTTTACTGGGACAGGAGAATATTCATTCATATATATATATTCATTCATGGAGGAGTTGCAATCCTCGCTAAACCTCATCTTAACTTGATTCCTATTCCTGAGGTCAAATCGTACTGCATTGAGAAAGTTTTTGAATGTGCCGCAGGTTCCTGGCACCATATGAACATGCACTTCATTATTCTATCCGTCTACCGATCTCCTCTAGGCGACTTAAATATATTTCTCCTCAAGCTAGACGAGGTACTCATCTTTATCACCAAGAAATTTCCAAAAGCAGATATCATTTTATGTAGTGATCATAATGTAGACTTTCTAAAACAATCCCCAGCTCAATCGAAACTGCTCGATTTAGTTCACTCATTTAATATCAAGGAGACCATTGTCACACCAACCCGCGTCACTGATACAAGTTGTTCCCTTATTGACAACATCTTCACAACTATTGACCCAATGATGTTCTCGGCAAGCTCAACAGACACAGGTCTGTCTGATCACCATCTCCTCATGCTCAACATTTCCCTCTCTAACAATAACCCTTCCTCCAAAATTAAAATAATGAAACGTTTTTTTCAATACCAAAAATACAGCCAACTTTCAGACAATGCTAAGTACTGAAAATTGGCAGTCGCTGTCCCTTCCTGGAAATGTGGACGAACTCCTCTCAAGATTCCATTCCACATTCCTATGTCATTTTAACAAATCATTTCCGCTAAAAAGTTGTCCTCTTACTAAACCTAAAGTCAACCCCTGGATCTCGCACGATCTGCGATGTGAAGCCCAGACCTTGAGATCCCTCCATTCTAAACTGAAGTCTTCGAACAACCCAATACATAAAGAACAATATCGTGACTTACAAAAGCCCCATGCTAAAAATATACGTAAAGCTAAACCTCACGATAATGACTCCAAAATCTCTGAATCTAGGAACACCTCAAAAGCAATTTGGTCCATGATCAAATCACAGACCACTGCCTCTAAACCCAAATGCGACCTCACGCTAACCATTAATGGTGAAGTTATATCAGATGCATCTTCTCAATGCGAACTTTTTAATGAATTCTTCATCAACTCATGTAATATTGGTAAAACCAATGTGCCAATCAATACTCCCCTCCCTCGTAAACCCTTGCCACCTCCGTTAGGCCATACCATCTTTCTTTATCCTACCACTCCTCTTGAAGTAGCGATGGTAATTAGGAAATCTGGTTCCAAACACTCATATGGACTAGATGAAGTGCCAGGCTCTCTTCTATCCAAGTGTACGGACTTTCTCTCTGGCCCACTAGCCTACATTATTAACCGATCCTTCTCTGAAGGCATTTTCCCCTCCAAGCTAAAGGCAGCAAAAATTATACCTATTTATAAACACAAAGGTAAAAAATCTGAAATGACAAACTATCGTCCCATCTCCCTCCTTTCATCTTTTTCCCAAAAATACTTGAATATATCATGCATGATCGTCTAATATCATTTCAAAAATCACCACAACATTATCCCCCCTAGTCAACACGGTTTCTTGAAAAACAAATCCACCACCAGTGCAATCTACAGTTTTCTGTCCCCCCTCTATTCTGCTCTCGACAAAGGCGACCAAGCTGTAGGATTGTTCTACGACATGACCAAGGCTTTCGACACCATTGATCACAAAATTCTTCTCGACAAACTACATACTTACGGTATCCGTGGGGTAGCTCTTGATTGGATTTCCTCTTTTTTGTCGGGCCCGTACCCAAGTAGTGGAACTCCAAACATCTAATAGTCAATCCGTCACCACAACCCGTCTCTAAACCTCTGCCAATAGTCTGCGGGGTTCCCCAGGGATCAATTTTGGGACCATTAGCCTATATCCTTGATGTCAACGACCAGTCCGCCTACTTAAAAGAGGGCACTCTCACCCAATATGCTGATGACTCCAGCCAACTGCTGACACTACCCAAACTCCAACCCATTCAGGACCTTCCCCCCTTAATAAACAATCAAGTTACGTTAATGTCATCATACTGCCTCGGCAAACAACTCACCATCTCACGCTCTAAACTGTTTATCTATACTTCACACCCCTTTATAAGATCCCTACTGCCAGTCCCATTGTTCGTCTTGACTCTGATACTATCCCCCGCGCTCACACAGTCAAAGTCCTAGGCCTTGCACTAACTGATAATCTAGACTGGTCCATCCATGTAAACCACGTTGCCAGCAAAATATTATCTGGCTGCTACTCAATCAGAAAGCTCAAACAAATAGTTCACCCCCACATCCTATTGCTAGTTTACTTTGCACACATTCACTCTCACTTATCATATGGTCTGCTATTTGGGGGGCTTCCCCCCATGCGAACAGAATATTCATTCTCCAAAAGAGAGCGGTTCGTATCATAGCTGGTGTCTCCAGAAGACACTCATGTAGAGAACTTTTCAAGGAACTTGGTATTCTTACTCTAGCATGTACCCTTATCCATCAGCCGCATTATTCGTTCACACCAACCGTAACCTCTTCCATCTAAATGCTTCTGTGCACTCCCATAAAAACTAGAGCCAACCTTCACATACACAGGCCCTCCCACAATCTGCGCCTCTTTGCACAAGGCCCTGAATATCTATCTTCCACCCTCTACAATAAGCTCCCTGACCACATCAAAACCTCTCCCGCCCTGTCTTCCTTTAAACATAATTGAAATCATATCTTACAGCAAACAGCTTTTACTCCATCAATGACTACCTCTCAATGTAAATATTTGCAGTTAATTCATTTTTTCATTATAATATTTACAAATTATCTAGAGTATAACCACAAACAAGCACTGTAATTTAAAATTTTCAAATGTTCCCTTAGCCGAAATGATGTAACAAACTTCTATATATAATATATATGTGCTTACACGCTTCCTTGGATTGTGCAGGTATATAAGACACATTCTGCTGTACATCCTCCAATTGCGTTTTCTGTGCCATCAGCAATTCTCATCACAATATCACATCAATATTGCTTTATATCCAACTTTTCTTTATTCTATATGAATTCTTAATCTAGTAGGGCATTCTATTATTTTGCATCTACTCTACTTTACCATAAACACTAATCAATCAATCATCATCATCATATATACTAGACACATTCTCCTGTACATCATTGCTGTTTTCTGTGCCATCAGCAATTATTATCACAATATCACATCGAAAATTGCTTTATATCCAACTTTTCTTTATATGAGTTCTTAATCTATAGTAGCGCATGCTATTGTTTTGCATCTACTCTACTTTAACATAAACACTGTGTTTATCATTATTAATCAATTAATGAATCATCATATATACATATATCAATATTATCAATCATCATACATATCAATATCAATATCCATATCAATTATCAATTATGCTTTATATTCAACTATTCTTTCTTCTAACACTGTGTATATCATTATAATTACTATCACTTTTATTATTAATTATTAATTATAGACTATTCACTTTCTCTGCAAAGAGTTTATACTTGTACACTGTACTAGTCTAAGTGAATAAAAATATCTATCTATCTATGATAATGAATGCGGATCAGTGATGTCGTTGCCTATCCATGATGAACAATTTCCGCGAATCCGAATCTAGACCTTGAACGTTAGTTATCGCGCGCCGCCGGAGACTCGCGCGCCCAGGGAGAGACGAACGTCTTCGCGCGCACAACGCGGACATCTGACATTCAAGTCTGCCCGTCTGTTGGACCGGTATATCATCTCATCGTCATCATCATCAAGACTGCCCGTCAGGAGACTGGCTTTGTGAGGAATGAGTACCTACTCATTTTTACTGGCCATAAGGGTTTTATTTTAACTAAATTATATTCACACCATATTATGAGGGAAGATTTACAGGGTTATAGAAATGGAACATAAATGTCATATGTGTAGTGTGGTACCACGGTAGGCAGGTCATCACTTTTTAATTGTATGTTGTTTATTGCGAAAATATAGGCACGGTTATGATGAAGCTGTAGACTATCTGGTTCAAGACTTAACTCTATCTTTCATTCCAGCTAGAGGTCTGCACGGGCCTGCTTCTAGAAGCCCGGCCCGGGCCCGTATTAAACTAGCTTATCAAAGCCCGGGCCCGCCATAAGTGTAAGTAGGCCCGTTCAGAGGTTAAACTCAAAGCAACAGCATGTGGATTTTTTTAGTTTGTTCATGGGATATATGAATGAACGTCACGGTGGGGTTTAAAAGTACTATTACGAGAAACAAAACGTTTTGAAATTTTGGTCGAAGAACATTTCTATGATCGTAATTGCAAATACCGATTTCAAATTACACCATAAAGCCCAAAAAAAGCCCGTCTCATTCAGTGAGAAGCAGGCCCGGGCCCGACTTAAAATGCATAACAAGGCCCGAGCCCCGAGCCCGGCCCGTGCAGACCTCTAATTCCAGCCTCCTATTTAATTGTTTGTTTGTGTGCTTATTATATGTATAGTAATTGACTTTTATCGAAGCCTGTGTCTGGCTGTGTAAAACTTACCTAAAGCTTATCAGTAAGCATTTGTTGATAGTGACTGAGGATAGGAACAAGACAGTATTAACAGTCACTTGGTCGGTAATTAGAGATTTGATGTCATATAGTAAGTCCCTTGTTGTTTTAGGCCTCACCTACCAAAATTCCTTGTCACAATTATAATTTTAATTAACATCACCATTCACAAATATCAAGTCAAGACATCAGTCCATGCTATGCTTATTAAGTGGATACAATACTTGGCTTTTACTCTAGAAACCATTTAACTTCAGGTGTGACCTAGCTTTGTGGAGATAAATATCTTTTAATCATTTTACTTAAAGCTTGTAAGGAGGATCCAACTTGAGGAGGTAGCTGGAGCATTCCAGAGTTGGAGGAGCAGGGAAAGACCCACCCCTTGACCTTGAACCTTGGTAGGTGTCCTGGTGTTTTAATATTTATGTCTTTTAATACCTTTGTTATTGTATTTTATTTCTATTGTGTCAGCGTCGTTTTTAGAAAAGGGAGCGTAGCTAGGGAGAAAAAAAAAAAAATAAATAAAAAAATAAATAAGAAAAAATAGGGAGAGAAGCTCCAACCATTACAAGGTTTCGAAACCGAGACCGTGGACCGAGCAGGCTGACCGGAGATCGAATGACTGCAAGTCCGTAACGTTAATACGCAATTCCAATAGGGAATATACCTTAACTTTTTTTTATCACTCCACTACATTAAGGACTTCATTCTGAATACGTTAATCATATCATTATTTATTATTTAAATAAGATTTTCATTTATAAAAGTAGGCTGAAAGTTGCATCAATAAGAATGGCGGGAAAAATGAGCCTCTACGTCACTATATGGTACTGATGCGAATTGGCCAATAAGGTGATGCCAAACAGTGTTGTTAACTTTGCAATCTAAGTATGTATGTAAGCCCATTGGTCAACAATGCTCCAGCGTGCTCTCGACCTGAATCTTGACGTCACGTGCCGTTTGCGTGGGAAATAAAATACTACAAACTTTGAGCCTCAATAGAATTCAAAATATTTTCTTTAAATTGCTTTTAATTGCAGTATAATGGTGTTTTAAGTGGTTTTCTATCCATTTCTTACACCCATGTCAATATTTGGACTTGGTGCATATTCCCTATTGTGTATTTCAAAGTTGTGTTCTTTATCTCATCATAGTATCGTAGGTATATTTAAAGTATTATTCAGTACGTGAAAGTGATTCTCGTTGCCTAGGCATCAGCCTGACAAACATCCTGACCCTAGTAAAAATAACAATTACTGCTACACAGTGGTAAAGATGTGTTGAGTGTCGGCACCCCAAGCGAGGAAGGACTGTATTGTAACCGTAACATGATCAGGGTCGAAACTAACGCAAGACTAGCATGACAGGCGAGTACTTCGTCCAATAAATCTTAATATTTCGCGACGGTTACTCAACGAGTTTCCAGTAACGGTAGTTGTGCGCTCACAATAATGGAAAATCGTTCCAAGTATGTACACTAAATAAAAATCTCCCAATTTAGGATAATCTTATTCTAATAGATCATTTTCAGAATTAACTGCGCATGCGCGCTCCGTTGCAAAGCATTATGGGAGCAAGGGACTTTACATGCTAAATGCCATATGATTGGGATTGTGGCGGACTGCACTGCCATTGTTGGGAATTTGGATGGATGGAATGGATTTTGAAAATTGTCTATTGGCAAAAATCGTTTGCGCGGTCACTCCATAGTTCCCCACACAACAAACCCGGCGAAGTATGATCGTTTTACACCAATAAAACCGATTTGATTGCGGGAAAGTAAAAATGTAGAGGACTATAGTTGCCAGCAGCCCTTCAGGCATGATATTTTAGTCTTCTTTAATGTTTTTCTACATCATCAATTTATGATTTTAGTTTTTAAAGTTAAAAGAGTTCACAATTTAATATTTAAAATGCTTTAGTAGATTACAACTCTCTTATTAAGCGAGCGTTTCCATTTGACTCTGCCAGAAAAATTAGTCACTGTTTTTTTTTTTTTTTGTTTGTTTGTTTGTTTTTTTTGTTTTTTATGTCTCGCGATAACGTTCGAACGGAGGCTCGGATCAAGTTGAAATTTTCACCATCCGCAAGCTTTGTTCTAGATTGAATGCCATTAGTTTTGTGGCAAAATCGTTCAAAAAGTTACATTAAAGTTAATCGAAAGTTTTTTTTCAAACTTCACGGCGACAAAATCTGAGATGGCCAAATCATTTAGAATGTCCGTCCGGTCACGAATATGCTAATTTTATTTTGATCCGATAAGTAGTGTAGATAGAAATTACATTATAACAAAGTACGGTTACCATGGCAACGGAAAGTCGTGCAGCTTTTTTGGCTCATGATAGCGGTCGAACGGAGGCTCGGATCGAGTTGAAATTTTCACCATCCGCAAGCTTTGTTCTCGATTGAATGCCATTAGTTTTGTGGCAAAATCGTTCAAAAAGTTACATTAAAGTTAATCAAAAGTTTTTTTTTCAAACTTAACGGCGACAAAATCTGAGGTGGCCATATTATTTAGAATGTCCGTCCGGTCACGAATATGTTAATTTGATTTTGATCCGATAAGTAGTGTAGATGGAAATTACATAATAACAAAAGTATCGTTACCATGGCAACGAAAATTCACACTATGCAGTGCCACCTAGAAGTTATCAAAATACTATCGAGGAAGCAGTGTATTATTTGTAACCAAAGAGTTAAAATAGTTTTCCCAAGGAAACGATGTCAAGGTCTTCTAGATGGCGGTGGATTTTATCCACAAAGTAAAGGTTAACCCACGGATTTACCCAAATACCTTGGCAATAATAAATAATATTGGAAACATGGCCCCGTGGACAGCAAACGTCGCAAATTTTAAAATTTACAAAAAATGTGCAATGTGGGTCTAGCTATAGCACGTGCTCGCTTATCAACGCGTCCAACATGAGCGTTTCCTAGTTTTAATACAATAACAACGTTTCGGAAATTAATAGAAACTATTTCCGTCATCAGTTTTTTTTATGAAAAACAAAAATCATATTATCAAAAGTATATAAAAACAAACAAAGACAATAGCCAAGTATAGATTGGAGAAGGGTTGACAGGTTGGAAAAGCATAGAGAACATAAAGCCCAGCCTGAACGGCTGGGGGGGACAAAACTGTTCACCTGCTGATGACAACTGCAGCTAATTTAAAGTTGTTGGTTACCTTAATCCACAAACGCGTTTCGTCCTTCTGGGACTCATCAGGCGGATGGTGGCCATTATAGCTAGGGATGTCAATACCCGGAAATTTTCGTACCCGGGTACCCGCGATTTTCGATACCCGGGCTACCTGCGGGTAGTAAATGTTCGATTCATCGTCATGGCTGTCAAATGATTCAGAAAAGCATTGGCAGTTGCAAAGTACTATTGGTAAAAGGGCACGAATGTTTTAGTGTACGATGACTCCATGGGTTCGGAGCAACTACATCAAGCGGAAAAGAACACCGATTGATTACTACATTCCTTTCATGCGCATATGTACGCAACCGAAATCGGATTGTAGGCTGATCAAGGTCAATCCTTGTCTTTATCCCAATGCATGATCTCCCGCTCCCCGCGCACTATTTCCGTATCAGTTCATTTAAAGTGATCTTCCACTTCACACGAAATTAGGGATGGTACGTGTACACGTTTACTAATTATCCTTGATCAGTAAACTATTTTTATTTTATGTTGTTTTTATCCTGTGTGCGACCAGCCGAACTGTAGTTTCTCATGAATCAATTTAGGTCTACGGTCATTGTTTCATTCATACACGCGAGTAGTGTCCAATTTCAACACCCTTCCCATCTTCACAACGGCAGCTTTGAGTCATCGCAAACTCCTAGGTCTACAGTCAAACGTCATTACAACCGGGCAGATAACACTGATTTTTTACTGATTCTGCGCTCCCGATTACGAAATTCGGTGCATTAGCAGCTGTTTTGTCTCGAGGAACCAAATCGTATAGTTTGCTTCAAGGTCAAGCCTTGTTTGCCGCTATCTCTAAGCCCACCCCAACCCGCGCCGAATTCCGTATTAGATTGATTGATTGGATATTGCTTAACGTCACATATTTAGAAAATTCAACAATCACAGCAGCCAGCCTTGAGAGGTGTTAAGATATCTATGGCCACGAACGTTAGGGGGAGGGGTATAATGACGCGATGTATTGTCTGTTCCGTGAAAAAGATCGCGATGGACAATGGAAAGAAAGGGTAATTCCGGGTACGAGTAATGGAAAATTGGACCCGTACCCGCGGGCAACGGGTACCCGTTGACATCCCTAATTATAGCCAAGGTATATAAGATTTAACATTTCCCACACATGGAAGTTGACAACAAACAAAAGTCTATTTTCTAGTATTTATTAAAGGAATCCACATAGGAGGAAAATAGGTACTCGGCTGGCTTATACAGGTGTCTTTTAATGTTATTATAGCTACCTCTTTCAATTTCCTTTTTTTCCAACATGGCTCTTGAACCAAACGCCGAGATAGTGAAAAGTGGAATTTATGAACTTTGTCCCAAGCATGTTCTACCAGTTTCGATGACATAAGATAACAGCCATCTAACTTCTCAATGTTTTTCTTATGCTCGTTAACTTGAACATGCATGGAATCGCAATGAATCTCGTAGACACAACCCTTGTTCAGTCGGGACCTCATCTACATGTTTAGGTTTTTGCAAGTGGCTTCTAATGGTGTTAACTGATTTAACCTTTTCAATGCTGGGTTTTGAATGGAGCACCCAACACCCCAGTGCTGGGTTATTTTGAGCAAAAAGTCAGTTTCTCTCACTTGTATTTGATAGTAATATTTAACTTATCATGTTTCCTCATCCTTGAAATGAAGTAGATTTCATTACACTATACACCTTGAGTAGATTGTCTTGCTTTTATGCTGTCAAGATTATTATTTACATGTGACAATTGCCCTAGCATATGCCTATGTAAGTGTAAGCTGGTTTTCGTCACCTAGGCCTACTGGCAACGTCCTCTACTTCTCTATTATTTCAACCTTTACTTCAAAGTCTATGGACGTGTCTGATTGCTTGAAAAACGTGGCTTATTCTTATTCTCATTCTCAATACATGACGTAAGAAGCAATGTACGAAGGGTCCCGATCGAGACTGAGAACGAGAATGAAACCTAGTAATGAAACAACCTCACTCGTTCTCATTCTTATTCCGACCGAGACTGAGAATGAGAATAAGAATGAGACTGAGACTGAGACTGAGAACATAGTTCAGACACGTCCTTAGATCGCAAAACAAGTCCGAATATATAGTATGTAGGTCTCTTGCTATGGTCTCCTTCCATCTCTTCCTTGGTCTCCCCCTTCTTCTTCCTCCTTCAATCCTTTTCTCATACATTCTCCTGTGCATCCTCTCTTCCATCATTCATTTCATATGCCCAAACCATCTCAGCCGTGTCCTTTCCATCCTGTCACCTAACTTCTCCACCCCAAGCATCTATCTGATGTTCATATTTCTAATTCCATCTCTTCTTGTCTTTCCCACTGTGCTCCTCAGGAATCTCATCTCCGCCGCCTGTATTTTGCTTTCTTCTCCATCACCCATAGTCTAGGTTTCTGCCGCATATGTGAAGATCGGTATGAAATAGGTCTTGTATAGTGTCATCTTGCACTGAATGGGTATTTCCCTATCCCACACCAGGCCTTTTACACATTGGTAGAAGTTACTTGCCTATTGTATTCTGTTGGTAATTTTCTTTTTTATCTTCCCGCTTGCCATTATTTCACTTCCTAGGTATCCAAAACTCTCTACCACTTCCAGGGTTTCTTCTCCAATCTTGATCTCCGCATGATAGTTCCTTACGTCTCATTCTCATGACATAGTAACAACCTTGCTCTTGCTCACGCTTATCTTCATGCCGGCCTCTTCAAGGTGCCACTTCCAGAGGTCTGTGCATCTCTGGTGACTACGCCACAAAATCATCGGCAAACAGCATAACCTCTACCTCCTCCATCTTTACCTTGTTGTGTATGTCATCCATCACTATTATAAATAGCAATGGTGACAGCACACTTCCCTGCGTCAGCCCTTTTGTTATTTGGAACCACCCTGACAGCCCAATCTGTGTTTTTACACAGCTTTCTCATGTACATACTTCTAACCCCGTCTATCAGTCCTTTGTCCACTCCTTTTCTTTCCAAGCTTTCCACACTACATTCCTTCGCACACTATCATACGCCTTTTCTATGTCTAGGAAGACCATACTCATTTTTCTACCCATCTCCCAACTTTCCTGTTATACGACTGTGATCGAATATATGACTGTTATACGTAGTGAAAATATGAAGTGTACTCATAGTGTCTTTGAAATGTCTTATTTTGGTCTCAGTCAGGAGATACGATAGCGCAAAGTTCAAAGACGGGTTATTTTCCTATGTCTTGTGATCAAGTGTGATCCCAAATTTCTCCCGCGCTCGCTACTTAGGTTTCCTATTAGAGCAATTTTGGGAACTTGTCTTAATATTCTGTAAGTTTTAGCTCCAAAATATGCAATTATTTTGACAATTGGACATTGAAAAATTAACATATCTGTTTTAACGCATAGTTGGCACCATGACAGTTCAAAATATTATTAGTTAGTTAGTTAGTGTTGTTTTAGGGCACTCAAGAGTACAGTAGAGTTATCAGTGCCCATGTCAAGTGTATAGGAATCTTCCAAAATAATTTCTATAAGTGTGGATTACCATCATGTAGTCTATACTTCTTTCCAAGGGGAGGAAAGTAAGAAGAGACGCGGGGGGACGCAGGGTGGACAGGCCTGTGCTGATCAGAACCAGCAAAAAGCGTATGGGGAGGGCAGGGGTTATCGAATAGCTTATAGCTAATAAAACTAATTCCAATAAAGTGAACTTTATATTGCCTAAATATTTGTTTATGTGTAATACGTGTTCATTTCGCTGAAGGGTAGCAATTGCAGTGCTATTTTTGACAAAATGATGCCTTTTTCTTGAGTTTATATACCAAAATTGAATATTTGTTACAATGAAATTACAACTATTTAGTTGCTATTTTTCAGGGTCCCTAGTCATGAGTAATGACTCATGAGGCTAGCAAAATATCTCTATGGCCTGTTAACTTGTTATTGACCTAAAGCCTCGGTGGCTCAATTGCGCGGTGATGTTGGTGATGGCATTGGCATGTGAAGAGGCAAGACTGTAAGTAGGTATTGGTTTGTAGGCGATAGGCATCAATATTTACAGTTACATAACACACAATTGTAACAAATTTAGAGTGAACAGTCATTTTTTAAGTTCAAATATTAAGGGTGGTAATAAAAAGTTGAAAAATTTTAAAAAATTGAGCTACTCAATTCTTAACTGGGCTGCCAAAAAGTTTTAGACAGCAGCCCGCTAAAATTCCTAATTTCGAGCACTGACTACGTCATATAGTGTTGAAGTTACCAAGTTCACAGATAAATGTCTGAGGTAGGCTATAGATTTTAGGTATTTTTTGGACATACATAATATGCCTATACACACATATACAACAACGCAAACAAAAAATATAAAATCAGGTACAAACAATCCGTTTTGACACTTTTTTGCAAACAGAGTTCAAAATTTTATTTGTAATCTTAAGTCTGGCGGTGATTTGATACAATTGCGCATTTTGGTACAGCGAGTACGTGAGCGGAACTGCACATGCCGCTGGTTTGAAGCATAATTTGTTGTATAAATCTAGGGCTTATGACAACTGAAGTTTGCATGTTACTACGCGAGAACAACCGATAGATTTGAAGTTTTTACAACTAGTTTGGTACTCGACAGAAGACCTAAAAGTACGTACTACTTGCACACCTCTAGAATTCATGCATAATTTTGCTACCGTATATATAATCACAAGACCGCTTTGTGAACACTTTCCAGTCGCGTTAAATTTTTTGAACGAGCATTTTAAGTCGACTATTTAATATTTACAGTCGGGCCCACTTTTTACGAACTCGTTTTTAATGAAAATTCGTTTTTCAAGAGTAATTTTCATTTATTTGCAAAATTGAACTACGTATTTACATTTTGAAATAAACCTATATAACAACACGTTTTTTGAATGGTAATCGGTTTTAACGAACATTGTCAATTATTATCAAATTTATTGATTTTCACGTGGCGCTCCATATGAAGGAATTAAATTAAACTTAAAACTTAAACCGGGCCCGAAATTTGCGATGTTTTTAAAGTAAATGTTGATGTTTTTTCAATGGCTACACTGACCGGCACCTGAATCACCGCTAAGTACCACTATCGCCCGCAGCGCGTGGGAATAGTAACTCGAATCAACAACAGAGCACATTGTGAGCTGACACGTGCTTCCGTCCGTCCATGCGTCCAGCCGTCCGCCCACCCACCCAGCGAATCGTACCCATGCCTACGAGTGAGTGCAAGAGAGATCGATGCGGCGATATATCTTCTCGAGCAGTGTCTGGCACTGCGCCGCCTACGGCAACTAGGTGTGCGTACGATCCAACCAACTCAGTCACAGCTGACCAAAAATAAAGATGGTCGGTGTGGAACTAGTTCAACCGATTCACGAAATTCGTAATCACAACGCATCAGATTGTTATTCCTGGGCTTATCTTGTGACGAGAGCTTCAGTGTGGGCGATAGTAGTGAGAGGTTTCCCCACATGAGAGAGAGAGCCAAGTTTGCATTCTACTGTGTCGAGTCGAATTGGATTACTGTAGATCGCTGGCTGCCGCATTCTTCCGCGAAAGTTTGCGCTTCGTTGACGTCTGTCTGTTGAGCGTTGATGAAAATGAGCAAAGTGCGTGTTTTTGTAGGCTCGGCTCGAATTAATCGAACCTAAAGCCAAGCTAAAACCAAGCTCATCTCGGCGCGAGCCCGAAAAAGTTCGAGAAATCGAGTACTCGCACAGCCCTATTTAATACGTAATCATGCTTTTCTTTAACTGTAATAAAAAGCAATCAATTTGAAGTAATATGCCTCAAACGTCGAGCCTTCGCAATAAAAATACTTGCTATTTTTACCTACTAAAATTACACATCAGTTCCGATACTAACTAAATTGAAATAAATGTCGCATATAAATGGTATTGTTAAGTAAAATAATAATGTGTCCCAAGTTTCAATTATCCTATTCCTAATAACAATGATCCCGCGGGAAATATCTCCTACTGACTGTTAGGCCTACAATAATATTTTGCTTCGATGCTACCGTCCGGCCGCCGGTCGAACTGCCGGCCGGCCTCCGTGTTGGCGGGCAGTGATGCCTTGCCAGCGGGCGCACGGACCCGTGCTATCCCGTGCCCGTGCGTGTGTCGTACGAGGCCTACGTACGACGAGCGTAAACGGTGAACACAAGTTAAGTCGTATAATTAATTACTGGTAAAATGAAGTGATAACATAAAATATAAAAGTAGGAAAGGTAAAGCCAAGAATATATTTTTTAAATTATTATTTTTAATCATTTTTACATCTAAAAATAGGCCAAAAATGAATTCCGTTTTTAGCGAAATTCTGTTTTAGAGAACTAAACATTGGTATCATCGACTCATTAAAAATGGGCTCGACTGTATATCATTATGTTATGGATTTGTGCAGTCATTGTTCATATGTTTAGTAGGGGGCCTACATGTTATGTAAAGATAAAAGCAAGCGTGAACCATGTCTGCCTTCAACAATGCGAGGCAACCGACTGAAAGCCCGAGACCAAAAACCAATCTACGCCTCATCATGCTGCAAGAGCAAGGTCATATCGATATCTTGTTGCTGCAAGAGCAAGGTCATATCGATATCTCGTTGCCGTAAAAGTACGATTTATATGAGAAATATTTCTTCAACTGTATCTAAAGTTGTAACATATCCGAGTTTGGTGGCTTAGAACGTTCACGTAAAGTTCCATCAAGATTAGAGAGGCAGCAAAAAATTACGGAGAAATCGTTAGTAAGCTAGGGCCTAGGGATGAAATTGATTCAAAAAAATTGGAGTCGATCATTGTGACCTAAGAATAGGGTTGCCACCCGGATTTTCCGGAATTGTTTGGGATTTCAAACACTTCGTCCTGTATCCATGGTTAACTTTGAGGGACACTAAAATGTCCGGGAATTCGATATTTCATCATTTTTACGGATCACACAAAAGCCGTAAAATTTGATATGTCATTTTTATTTCAACAAATCGGTCTGCATGTCACTTTTCCGTCCCATGCACCAAGGCAACGCACAAATGGCGACGTAATAGCTTGCTTATGTTCTGTAGGGCAGTGGTTTCCAACTGGTGGTCTGCGGACCAGTACCGGTCCGCGAAGTGATTCTGTCTATTTGTTGTAATTATGACAATATTTTAGAAATGTGTAAAAATTCAAAAACTTTGCTTTTACACTATTTTATGTGTACTCAAGATGAATGGCTAAATTATATTTTTTTTAGGAGGGGACACTTGTTTATAAATCAATTAATACGGTACCGGCTTCGAACACCCACTTCTACAGACACAGAATGTTGAGAGCATTGACGCCAATGACAGGGGTAACAACAAGCGTTTTCTCCGAAGGTAATAAAGTCATGCCTGTTGGGTTCTTATACTCTGTTTTCAATTAGTAATTCATTTGTTGTGTTAACTTAGTTAGAAAATAAAATATGTTGGTTGTAAGTGTAATGATAGTGATATCGTCGAGAAAACGATTAAGAAAAAGTTAAGGGAAGACCCTGTGAGCTATTTTTATTAAAAATAAAGACAAACTTATTGCGCGGAATCAGGCTTTCGGGAACGAGACGAGCTTAGAAACAACCACGATTATAAACGTGCAATTCTAAGTTACATTAATAGTAACACTACATCATTATACCAAATCCACTGAAAAAGTTTAACAATCGAGAACTCAGGTCTTCCACTTTTTCCTTGACTGTGATGTGGAATGTGGTTAACAACAAAAACAACAATTTATTTCAATGTCGCCATGCCAGTGGCTTAGTAGAGGTCGTTTATCTGGTTCCAATTCGAACACCGAAGTTAAAGCAGGATTGGGCTTGGTCAGGGGAAGAGTGGGTGACCGTTCTGCTGTGAAACTCGCGTATACCGCTGGTTAGAGCAGATGTATAGTTCAAGAGCTAGTGTAACGGCTTCGATCTCCTCGACGTCTGCTCGGCAGTCCGGGTTAGTGGAGGAACCTAAAATGGACTGTCAAAGTTACACCGTCCTTTCGAATGGGACGTTAAGCCGTTGGTTCCCTTGGTATTTTTCGAAAGGAGTAGGCTACGTGCCAGTACTGGGTTTCCCCTTCTCCCTTCTGTTCATACTTCATCCTCATCTATCACCACTCATCATCTCGAATAGCCAATGTGCATTAGTATGAAACGTTAAGCAATATCCTATCTTATCCAATCCAATCCAATCAATGTCGCCACGCGCGTGGAAGGCCCTAATCTACTTTCACGCTTACCGATGGTAAAATTCTTGGTTCAGACGTGTTGTCATGGATTTATTAATCCAAAATTGGTATTTTATTTCACCATAACATATTAGAAAAAGTCCAATAGAACGCGTTTTAGGCCGTAAATCATAATACAATTGCAAAATTTCACCCCAGACTTCGTCATGCAACCTCGTCTCTGCCGAAATGTCCCGGAAAGCTTTTCTACAAAGTTGGCAACCCTAGCTAAGAATAGATTCCCAAAAAAAAACTTTTTATTTGTATGCACAGTTATTTGGTGGTAATTTTCAGCGGAACCAAAGATAAGAGGCGATATTTCCGCGGTTGTTTGCCGCGTGGCCCGTGAAGGCGTGACTCGCCCGCGTAAAGATGTATTTCGCAATTTTGCATCGTCGTCTGTTGACTGTACTGCATGCCTATGTATACGATTGGCGTCTGGCGGGCGAGGGAAGGACAGTTACAGGCCTAGACACGTGGTTCACCGCTCTGCCACGCCCCAAAAAACGACGCGCAAACGTTGAAGCTGTCTAATGAGGAATTGATTTCTCCAATTTGGAATCGATTAATCGATTCTGCCATGTCATTCCTACTAGGGTCTATTCATTTTAAAATATCTCTCCCATTGTTAGAGATGTGCAAAAATGTGACAAAAAATTTGGGAATTTTTTTGAAGATGCAATAATTCCTTCAAATTCTGTTTGCACATGAATCTCCTGAATTGACCCCTGAATTAAGATTGAATGGTACCAATTTCCAATTCGCGAATTTACGCAAAATTTTAGTTGATACCGTGAACTGGTGGCGAAATTAGCAATTACCTATGTCTTTAAACGCGAATTAGTTCACAAAATTTAAAAAAAGTTTTTTTCAAAGTTTTGGAGGTGCCGGGTACGTAGTAGAAATTAAATTAATCCTGGCTGGTACATATGGTGGAGGTGGAGGTGCCGGGTCATACAACGTGATAGTGAGGTCGTAATAATCGTTTGAACGCGAGTAAGCTCAAAATCATGTCCACATCAAGACATTACAAAAGAAATGCATAATTTCGTAATTTTGGTGGAGGTACCGGGTAGTCGAAATTAATTCTAGTAAAAACTGTCGGAAACTTTGAAAACTGAAGGCTGAAATTGAGCTTAAAATTAAAACTGATTCTGAACTTCACTCTCATGTCCTTGTTTTTCTTTTCAATCCTTAAAATCAATCATAAATTATCCTGAAACTTGTATTTTTTTTTGTGCAAGAGAAAATTGTGGTTTTTGGTAAATCACGACTAGGGCTGTGCAAGCCTAGAATTTTTAAGTCGAGCCGAGTATTAAAAAAAAGCTTGATTTTCGAGCCGAGCCGAGCTTTTCAAAAATAAATAAATAAATAAATAAATAAATAAAATTAAATTGAAAATGATTAGGCTACATATTTTCTAGGGATGTCATCGGGTAGCCGGTTCAAGAAATTATCCGGAGCCGATTTTAAGATCAGGGTATTTTTCGCGACCGTTTTTAGGCTAATTCACGGGTTTATTATTTTACGCGCTACGTCGATGCGATCTTTCCCGCGGAGCCAGCCCGCTGCCTGCAGAGTTGATAAAGAAGACCCGGGGAAACTTCTTTGTCGACTCTGCTAAAGAGTAACTCGAGTTGACAATAGAGCGCGTTGTAAGCCAACACGTGACACCTGCGCGAACTACGTGCGCGTTCGGTCGATCCAACCAAACCAACTCAACTCACAGCTGACGAACAACAAACTACAAAGATGGTCGGTGTGGAACTAGTTGGAAGAAGAATTATTGCGATGTGATCATGTTTCTACAATCACGACGCATTGGATTGTAATTCCTTGGCTTATCTCCTTTCTTTCCTAGGCTTATTTTGCGAGGAAAGCTTCAGCGCGGGCGATAGTGTGATAGGTTTTCCCACGAGAGGGACACGTTTGCATTCTAGGCCTAGGCCTATCGCATTCTACTGCGTCGAGTCGACTGTTGATCGCTGGCTCAGGCTGCCGCATTCTTCCGCAAAAGTCTTTGTTGACAAGAATGTCTGTTGCGTGTAGGGATGAGACGTGTACACGTCCGTCTACGTGTACACGTGTACAAAATTTAAAAAAAAAATACACGTCGACTTTCAATTGACATTGTTCAGTCGTCGAGATTTCAAATTTCAAATTTTGAAATACGAGCTCTTTCAGTCAGCCGCCGCCGCCTTCCCGCAAAACGGTAAGTTGGTTGCGATCCCTTGCCACGGTGGCCTTGCCTTCCCCCTCCCCCCAGACCGGCCAACACATTCCAGATGGTTCCAGACCACTCGCAGTCACTCGTCGCCCGCCGCTCGTCGCCCGCTTAGTTGTTTAGGCGTGTTGAGATTTGAGTCAGTGACGCATGACTGTTTATTGTTTAGAATATCTCTTGAGTGGAAGTTCTTTGATAAGATAGACCTGGGAAAGAAGGTTAAATGCCGACTGTGCGCGAAGGAGTTGCTGCACAATTCAAGTATCACGGGAACTATGGTAAATCACAAGCCTTATCTCCCCCCCCCCCCCCCTCTTCATCACGCAAGCCACAACCATACCATCACCCTTTTAACTTTCTAGGTCAATGAAACATCAGCCACATCATTTACTGACTGATAAACTGAACCGAACGCCGTCGCCGTGAATACTGTTCAGATTGCAATAAAAATATTAGGGTTGCCGTTTGATAATCGATGTATCGATCGATACGATTATTCTCCCAAACGATCAATAATCGATTCAGTCTCCCGAATCGATTATCGATATTCCGATAATCGAATGGCTCTTCCGCCAGAAATTTTGAATTTATCGCTGGTTACGCGGCTTCGACCGATCGAGCCACCAAGTCGTGCATCAAGTAGTTTTCGGCACTGCCGATGGAGCGCGCTTCTATCGGTCCAACTAAAAGTTTACTTCTTTATCAACTTTGGTTCCGACCAATCATAACGTTCGAAGTAGACAAAGTATGTCATCTGATCGAACACTGCAAGTGTTTGTGCTTTGCCATCAAATAAATACGCTTTGCCATTAAATAAATACCAGTCAAGAGTGCTTCAATTGAATATTCTTTCCCATTTCATCAAGACTTCTGATAGGAAATGTTAGTAATATTGATGCGACCAAACCAATAAAAAATGGTGTTTATTTCTGACACGGGGCATCGCGCATTTACTGGTATTGTTTGTGTGTTCTGGAAGTGAATAAACTTGATTTTAATCATGTTGGGAAACTCTGATAGGTACGGAATGGGATTGTAAAATATTCCAATATCACGCAAAATAGGCCTAGGCCTCCCTTTTGCCGTCGCCTCAGACTAGTTGTAGACCTAGGCCTATGTTGTCAGTGATGTTTTTAGGGCTAGGTCTAGGCTTAGGCCTATGCGTGTGGCTAGCCTAGGGCAAGTTAGAGCCTAATCTTCAATAAATAGGTACGAAAAATACTCAATAGTTTTACATATTTACTATTTAGTATTTAGTATGGTTGACGACGATAATGCGAGAAATAACGTTAATTTTGATTCAATTATCAATTATCGATCGATATTTTTTTGAATCGATTATCGCGGTCGATAATCGATTAAACTGGCCCGATTATCGATACTGAAATTCGTATCGAACGGCAACCCTAAAAAATATACAGTAATAAATAAACATGTCCAACTTTTTTCAGATATCTTAAAATATACATAGTACACGCGTGTACACGAACAGACAGCCAGCGTGTACACGTGTAGTAAGATACACGCTTTTGCCCATCCCTAGTTGAGTGTCGATGAAAATGAGCGCATGTACTGCCTGTTTTTGTAGGCTCGGCTCGAATATATTGAGCATAAAGCCAAGCTCGGCTCGGCTTGAATAAATCGAGCCTAAAATCAAGCTCGGCTCGGCGCGAGCTCAAAACTAAGCTCGAAAAAGCTCGAGAAATCGAGTACTCGCACAGCCCTAATCACGACAAAATCGTGAATTTGTATTTTTAAGGCGCGAATTTCCAAACTTTTAAAAACCATTTTTGCACATCTCTACCCATTATACTGGTACCCAAAAATAAGTCAGGTCTGAGTTGAGATTTTGAAAATTTCATCCAAGATTGGATTAGCAGTTTGCCCCGTAGAACACTGAAAAACTGCGGGGGGGAAAAAAATCTGAGCTAATTATATGCAAACTAATTATCTCAGGGAAGCAAAATTTAAATCTTCACAACCCTTATCCTATGGTCTACATTAAAAATTAGGGCTGGGCTATGCCATATCATTCAATTATCGATATCACACGAAAAATTTCGATATGATATCGATATATCAAAATGTAATTGTTTGTAAAAAAAAAAAAAAAATTTTTTTTTTAGAGTGGGTTTAGTTTTTATAATTTTGGCCAAATAGGGTTGATAAGGTGTCACCATGGACCTATTTACGATCTCACAATCGCGTTTTATGACCCGGCACCTCCACCAAATGCACCAGCCAGGTTAATTGGATGAGCGTAGCGAGCGAAGCGAAGACTTCAATTTCACTGACCCCCAAAAAATTTAGCTCGGGTGTTTTTTTTTGTTTGTTTGTTTGTTTTTTTTGTTTGTATTTTTGTCTGTTTGTTCGCTCTCTACCGGGCAAACGGCATATGCGATCTTGATGAAAATTTGACAGGACCTTCGAAATCTCTGAACTTAGACTTGCCACGTTTTTGGGGACAATCGAAGAAATATTTCTCATGAATATCGTACTTTTACGATTTTTTTCGATTTTTTGTGCGATATTTTCTTGACATTTGGGCCAATTCTGACCAAACGGGTGAGGCTACAACATTCATATTATACGCGGACATTAGGGTTATGGTGATGTAGTACATTTTGAAAGAAAAAGTTGAAAAAGCTTGCCAGAATCTATAGAAATAAAGCTTTTAATATAAGTTTTTTGATTTTTTGTGCGATATTTTTATACCATTTGGGCCAATTCTGACCAAATGGGTGGGGCTACAACGTTCATATTAAACATGGACATTAAGGTTATGGTGATGTAGTACCTTTTGAAAGAAAAAGTTGAAAAAGTTAGCCAGAATCCATAGAAATAAAGCTTTTAATATAAGTTTTTTACGGTAAATAATACCAATTGACAGGTAGGCCTAACAATAGAAACTTGAGAACAATCATCTACAATGCGTAGGAAGCAAAACAAAGCACTTGCAAAAGTAAAGATATCCCACGCAAACTAAAAACTTTTAAAAGCTCATCCATCAACGCGGCGGGACTTTAGCGTTTTCCTAGTTTAATTTAGACTACCTACCCGGCACCTCCACCAAAATTACGAAATTTATCATTTTTTGTGTAAATTTCGATATTTCGATATGAAATCAAATATCGATATCGAAAATTTTCCAATTGTCGATATCATATCGAAATATCGTTTTTTTTTTGCCCAGCCCTGTTAAAAATATGAATTCCTAAAATGTCAGCATGCAGAGTTAACTTATTTCTTAGTATTGCGGATGATAATATCGTATATCGACGTCATACCGAAATAATTGTGCAATATTATTTTGCACTGAACATAGAGATAAATCGTCATATTGTCTCGTAATCGTCATTTGACAATTTGTCTTGATTTTCTATTGATATTAGCCAATCTACCACCCCGTGGCATTTCACAAGACTGTTTTGATTGTACTACTAACTTCTGGAGTAATTATAAGCTTAACTAAGATCGACGTAACTTGCGGCTACTGCACAATCACAATAATTCATAAACTTTTAATCACTAGAATCAGTTTCGTTTGAAGATGCATGATGTAACATGAACGTTTACGAATGCGGAAAAGCTTTGAGCATCTACTTTTAGGTTCCCAATTTTCTATTTGACGTTTCCGGTAAAGTTGACGCTAATCCTAAACTAGGCTTAAAGCTGGTACTTCAATCATTTGCTAACAATTGATGAGTGGGGATGTGCGAACGTTTGGAGAAAAAAGTTTGAATTCCAAGTGAAAAAGTTTTTTTTCTAATGTTCTACTAATTTGTAGTGATGTGCGGGCACCTATTATTGACATGTCAAAAATGGTTCTAAACAAAAATTTATTTTAAAACAAAAAAATTGGATGGTGGACGGGCCAGTCCAGAAGTTACATACTTTCTTAGTGGAGATGCCAGTCCAGACTTATAAATAACTGTTTGATATCTCTTTAAGTTTGGTCCGGTTCGAATTTTTTGTGAAGTTCGGAACGGAGTTCGATATTCAAAACCATGAAAATTCGACTTCGAAGTAAAAATAGTAGGTCGTCATTAACATGATAAAGCCAACACAATATTGCATTTGTCTTTCCACAATTGCCATTTCAGAATGGTAATATCATGTCCAACGGCAGCTAACTAGGAAAACGCTCAGTTGGACGCGTTGTTGAGCGAGCACCGGTACGTGCAACACGACCCGAGTACGACATCCCCATAATGTAACATACCAATAAATCTTTTCGGTCTTGACCGATTTAGCTGAAAATTTGTAAAATAGGAGAGCATGGATAAAAACCACCGCCATCTAGAGGACCTTGACATAATTTCTTTGGGAAAACTATTTTAACTCTTGATTACTTCTAGGTGGCAGTACATAGTGACCAGAATTCTTGTGCGACTTTTCGTTGCCATGGTAACGTTACTTTTGTTAAAATGTAATTTCTATCTACACTACTAATCAAAATAAAATTAGCATATTCGTGACCGGACGAAAATTCTAAATGATTTGGCTATCTCAGATTTTGTCGCCGTTTAGTTTAAAAAAAAAACTTTAGATTAACTTTAATGTAACTTTATAACTTTTTGAACGATTTTGCCACAAAACTAATGGCATTCAATCGGGAACGAAACTTGCGGATGGTCAAAATTTCAACTCAATCCGAGCCTCCGTTCGACCGCTATCATGAGCCGAAAAAGCTGCGCGACTTTCCGTTGCCATGGTAACGGGACTTTGTTATTATGTAATTTCCATCTACACTACTTATCGGATCAAAATAAAAATAACATATTCGTGATCGGACGGACATTCTAAATGATTTGGCCACCTCAGATTTTGTCGCCGTTTAGTTTAAAAAAAAAAACTTGTGATTAACTTTAATGTAACTTTTTAACTTTTTGAACGATTTTGCCACAAAACTATACAGCAACCCGCCTAGGTGTATGTACATGTGTGCAAAATTTCAGGTCGATCAGAGAAACGGTGCGACCTGTATCGAAGCAGTAACAGAAAAAAAAAAAGAAAAAAACAGACATTCGAGCCATAAGAGTCAAGTGGAAACGCTCGCTACGCTCGCCCAATTAATTGTTTAACAAACAATTACAAATCCAGGCCCGTGCCTAGTTTACAACTAACATCAACTTGGAGCGGCAAATTGAAAAGCCTGACGTATGTGAAAAGTTTCAAATTTATTATGCATCCAGGTTAAGCCTAGACATAATTAGGTTTATGCCTAGTCTTTAATACCTTCTAGTTGAAAGCTAGGAAGATTAAAAGTGGGCTCGACTACTGTGCGCAAGTAGTAAAATACTCTCGGAAACTTACCGAGTAGACTTGAGCAGGTTTGGATGGCGTTGACAACAATCGGGAGCACTTTGCTAGACGCAGACACTGTGCGACTCCAACCGGTACAGGTAATTCCGCTGTAATGGAAAAAACACATAGCCTAGTTATTCAATCATTAGTTACCCTCTTTCAGCCTTTTAACCTATCTCTCATCATAAGTACCGGTACTGAGGTTATTTATGCTGCATAATACATCCTACCTTAAACTGATAAGTTCAAGGTAGGAACACTGGCAAAAGTTTAGTTTTACAGGTGGTCAAATAAAGTTTAAAATTCTTATTTTTATACTTTTAACCAGTTTGTTCATTTAAAAGTTTGAAACAAAAATAATAAATAAACAATACAGCAATGAGTGAAACGTATTTAAATTTATTAAAGATGGTGAGCTAAGAATGTAGCCTATTTGATGTAGGCCTAACTTACCAGTACTAGTACTAGCGTTGTGTAGTCCGGGACTCCCGTGTTAATGGAGCAGGTTGTTGTTCAGGATCACACTCGGCTGGTCGGGGTTCACTCACCAGACTGCTGCCATCTAGAACAGAACACATTCGAACACCTTAGCCTCAGAGGAGCGAACAGGTCACCATCACTGTTCCCAATGCCACATCAGAAGTTAAAGTCTTCTGCCGAGAGTGAGAACTGAACCCCGGACCTTCTGCATTGGAAGCAGAGACCAACGAGCATGGGCACACACTGCAAATAGCCTCTAACCTTAGTTTTGTAATTAATACTGAGGGTAAAACTTGTTAAAATTCTTATTATGTGTTTTATATTTTTAACAATTTTAAAAAAATGAAATAAGCAATGTAGGAAGCAATGATATACAAGTATATATTTAAAGATGGTAAGCTAAAGTTTGTAGTTGCACTAACTTACCACCAGGAGTATGTTATCCAAGACTGTAGCAGAGAAGATCGTAGCACAGGAACGGCCGGTCTATACCTGGGTCAGAGGCGCACTTCCCAAGATCGGGTGTTAGCTGGTCCGACATAGGTTGCTGTTCGCATGAAACAGAAATATATATTAGTGTGAATTACAGAGAAACTCTCAAACCAAACATATCCCAAGTGGATATATTTACGTTGTAACTTAAAACAATTACGGGTAGTACTTGATTTTAAATTGTAGCACACATTTTAAGAGGGTAAAACAAGATGGAAGAACATTTTGGAATTCTGAAGAATTGTAAAAAGTTACTAGTGTAAAGAATAAATATTTAATAACATGATCAAAAACCCGCCTACCTTCCACTTAGAGAATACGATCAACAATACTATTAGGCCTAAATAAAAATCAGATTTTTTAGTTTACATCATAATTTATATTTTTTAAAACTAAGTAGGCCTATCGATAAATAAACATAGGCCAATAATAAAAAGCAACGTCTTACATGAGTATTGAACCATCATGAGCTAACTTGGGAGGTGACCATGTCTAAACTTTGCGGTTACTTACCACAGCACGTAGCCGCAGCAATGCTGAAGGGCAGTCCAGAAGCATTGAGCTTGGAAGTGAGTGCAGAAGTAGAGTGCTGACCTTGAGTCGTGCAGCCATCGCTAACAGAACACCAGTCGCCTGGGAAACAAAAACACATCATGGTCAGTGTCAATGGGGGGGCGTTATACTAAGCAAGTACTCAAGGGATTGGTTCATCCATGATCAAACTTCGTACGAAGAAAAAGTTACGTATTTCTAGTTTCATTCATTGCTACTCATATCAATTGCTTAAAAATTAAAATGTTATCCAACGTTTTTATATCGTTGCAACATTGGTAGGTATATATTTATGTCTAGCGTGGGAGTCGTCACCCACATGCCATGTTGGCATCAACTGTACGAGCAACCTATGATTCTGGGATTCACTCACCGAAACATGTTATCGCTGCCGTCTTGTCTTGCGTCGCCGTCGGGTAGAGTCTCGAGGATCATCCTGGGCTCGCGGTCGAGTGGGGGCGCAACTCATAGTCATCACACAGGGTCTTGAAGCCACTACAACCCACCATCTGGGAACTCCATCTGATTAGAAACACAAACATTACATCGTAAGTACCGGGAGGGAAAGGGCAGGGGGGCCAGTAAGAAGTGCCCCAAGCCTGTCCAACTAACTCAATCCTCAAAGTTATAAGTTTATAGTAGCCAGTCTACCCACGCCACATCAAAATTCAAAACACAAATTAAACAATTGGTTCCCTTGGAACTCAACACCTCGTGTAGGCCTACTGTTATAACATAGCCTACAATGTTAGTGAATTTTGTAAATGAAGGTAGGACCTAGGCCTACGTACTATTCCGAAGTGAAAACTATTTTGAGTCGCTATTAAACCGTGGCACAATGTAGTATTGTTTAGTACAAGCATACATGCAAGAAACTTTCAATGTGTAGGCCTACAATTAAAAATATAATTTATAGTGGAGGGGGAGGGGGGAATCAAACTACGCTAACCATGCCATTATGGAACTAGCAAGACAATATAAAACTACGGTAATATAATATTATTTAAATAATATTGATTGGAATGGCAAAATAAAATAGACCAACAAAAATGTAGCCTATAGCTCCAAAAGTTATTAACTTATAATATTGCCACAAAATAATTAATGTCAAATTTGTTTAAATAATGAAAATAAAAGGCAAGGCAAGCAGCTTACCTAGCAACTAGCAAAGCATCATCGAACTGCTGACTGCACCACCACAGCTGGTCTGGGAGAGATGACTCATTGGAGTCATTGCATGAATGTAGTGTTCACCCTAGCCTCGCGCCAGGTGCAGGCAACCTGGAATCAGAATAAATACTGTCACTACAAACAAGTCCCTCACTCGTGTTTATTAGTGTTTACTAGGGAAACGCCAAAGTCGTTGTTAAACGAGTGAGTGAGCCATGTGTTGAGTACCTGGTAACATTACTTTTCTTCCTTCCCCCTACCTTAGGCCTCCCTCGCCTATCATAGGCTACAGTGGAGCATTATGGCCTAAACTATGATTATAATCAAACTTAAATGCAAATGTTCCCGCGTCCTCAACACATGACTCTCTCACTCGTCTAACAACGACTTTGGCGTTTCCCTAGTCGAGTTGGCTAAAGCGCCCTTATAGCCGAAATGTGGGAGACGTGGGTTCAATGGTCGGGAAAGATTTTGTAATTTCTGGATTGTATTTTTAAATTATTTAACATGTTTTGAAATGCATTAACGTAGTGTAGTCCTACATCTGTGACAATACCATGGAAAACATAGCCAGTACGAAATACGTGAAAATATTGCGAGGTTTACTCAATCTACGAGCGGAATTTGGGGGTACCTTGACGTCCAGCATTCGATTAACCTTGGACACGGCATTTCACAGCCAGCTAAATAACAAACAAAAAATATTATTTCAAAATGAAAATCATTGTCGTTAAAATAATTCCTATAGATTTCAACGTATTTTTCAGTTTTTTATTTCTTGCAGGTTTAAATCGCAACGGATTGTGCTCATTTTGTTAGCAGTTCTCAGTTACCTGGTCACGGATGTCTGTTTAAAATTTTAGCTCAATCTATTTGGTCGTTCAGCCGTATGGGACCGGACAAACAGACAGACATTTAACATTTTACATTTAACATTGTACATTCAACAGAATTAATAACGACCAAGGCCCGATCGAGTAGCGTTGAAGACTACGTTCGCTGCGCTCACTCGTCTAATTATACATCTGCTCTATATCAATTTTATTGGTGATAGGCCTATTTCTATTTTGACTTTTGTTCAAAAGAGAGCAGTGTTATGTCCAATAAACACTTATTTTAAGAACTAGGAAGCTTCGCAAATGCTTTTTCAGGTGCGTTGTTGGATGAGCGTAATTGTTTAAAAACGGAAAAAGCGTAAAATTGCGATTTTCATGAGAAATAATTTTTCGATTACGCTCAAATTTCACAGCAATATATAAATTCATACAATTGGTTCTGTGAAAAAATAATTACAATCGGATAAAGCATGTTGGTGTTATGAGTTGAAAAAGTTTTAAAAATCGAAAAAAATTGTAAAATTGCGATTATCATGAGAAATAATTATTCGATTCAGCTCAAATTTCACACAAATATATCAATTCATAAAATTAAGGTTCTGTAAAAATATCATTACAATCGGATAGGCCTAAAGCATGTAGGTGTCACAAATCGAAGAAATTTAAAAAATCGTAAATCTGCGATTTTCAAAAGAAATAATTTTTCGATTACGCTCAAAGTTCAGCACGAATACATTAATTCATAAAATAAAGGTTCTGTGAAAAAATCATTACAATCAGACAAAGCGTGTAGATGTTACAAATCGAAGAAATTTTTAAAAAATCGAAAAAAAAACGTAAAATTGCGATTTTTATGAGAAATAATTTTTCGATTGCGCTCAAAAACGTGGCAGTTCTAAGTTCAGAGATTTCGAAGGCCTCCAGAAAATTTCATTGCAATTGGAGTATCGGTTAGGCCGGAATCGTGTTAACAAACCACAAAAATACAGGGAAAAAAAAAAAAAAACATTCCGGATTTTTTTCTCCAGTGTAGTGAAATGGAATCTTTGCTTCGCTCATCCAATAAATACTACTAGTTTCATTTATCCAAGTCCTTTACTGCCCATGGTTATTGATTAGGCCTATATTATCACGAGTTATTTCTGTGCAACGAGGTTAGTGAGACGAGAGCGTGTGATTACCTACGACAAGGCCGAGAGACAGGCAGCCCACACACTAGGGCACAACCACAATCAATCTCAGGCTCAGGTGTCTGCATTTAGTCCTAATATTATCAAAAAACAATAAAATTGCGAGGTAATATAATGTGTGTGTGTAATCCAAACAATGCACGCAGGAACGTTTCCACTTCCAATAAGCTACGAACCCTAGACCTAGGCCTACATATTATATGTTAAATGTACAGAATTAGCAAACACTTAAGTCAATGGGCAAGATTGATGATATATAAAACAATAATCAGACCTCATTTTGAATACTGCACTTCTTTACTCTGGAAATCTGGTACTGATAACATAAGAAAGTTACAAATATTGGAAAATAAAGGAATGAGAACAGGGGCGGCTCGTGTATAGGTGCACAGGTGCACGCGCACCCCCAAATATCTGCGCGAACTAAATTCCAAATTTAAGGTTCGAAGCCAATCTCGTAATATTCCCAATAAATCGTTGGATTGTTTGTATGGATATTTTGGCCGGCCCAGAGCAAGGCATATTCGGCAGGAGTCATTCTGCAGTAAGTGCTGCCGCTGGGGGATGACACGCTGAATTTACACAGTTTTACATGGTTTTCTACAGATCGGCTGGCAGAACCAGCCTCAGGTTGTCTTTTGTTATACAACGTCTGGTATAGCTGGGTTTTGTGCACGTGCACATGGGTCAAAACCCATTACTTCCGTTCAAACGCCTAGGTATTTTGCTCGCACCATTCATTCACCCCCACACTCCGGTCACTGTCAGTAGCCAGTGAAAGTTGTTCGCGACAGGGTTGGTGAAGTGAGATTAACTGCAGTTTTCAAGTGAGAACAGTGTTAAAATTATTATCGTGCTGTGAAGTGAAATTATTGGATGAGCGAAGTGAAGACTTCAATTTGACTTTCTGTTTTTTTTTTCACTTACATTACCCCAAGAAAAATAGTTCGGGTGTTTTGTTTTTTGTTAGTATTTTCTGTCTGTTTGTTCGCATGCTACCGGGCAAACGGCATATGGATCTTGATGAAAATTGGAGGGGACCTTCGTTTCTCTGAACTTAGACTTGCTTCGTTTTTGGGTACAATCGAAGAAATATTTCTTATGAATATCGTACTTTTACGATTTTTTCGATTTTTAGTGCGATATTTTCGTTACATTGGACCGATTCTGACCAAAGGGGTGGGGCTACAACGTTCATATTTCACATGGACATTAAGGTAATGGTGATGTATTGCTTTTGAAAGAAAAGGTTAAAAAATTATCCAGAAACCATATAAATAAATGTTTTAAATTAACAATTAAGAAGTAACACTAGAAACTTGACAACAATCACCAACAATGCATTCAAAAAGCACTTGATAAGTAAAAGATCCCACCCAAACTAAAAACTTAAACAAAAAAGCTCATCCATCAACGCGACTAAAAAAAGCGTTTGCAAAGCTTCCTAGTAATATGATTTGGGTAACAAGCAATCAAAAAATTTAAAGTTTTTTAAAACGACCATTGGACGAACAATTAGAAATAAAATCACCGAGGCTTTGAGGGGGCATGCCGGAGGAGATGAAGGGGCATATTTGAGTATGTAATATTTAATCAAGCATAGTAATAGGCCTAGGCTAATTAATTTTTGGTTGGTTTTCCATAATTAACAATTACAATAGGGGAGTTTTTTCCGACCAAAAATTCGAAAAATATACTCTTAACCCGTTTTCGGGTACACAGACCATTAGTTTTTGAAAAAAAAATTCGCCTCTGGCGGTTGGGCTGCCCCCCAGACCCCTTTTTTTCCCGCAGAATAAGACTTCAAAATTGTGGGGTTACCCCACAATAATAAGTCACGAGCCGCCCCTGAATGAGAATTATATTGAGGGTTCACAAAAGAACACATGTTAAAAATATGTTGGATGTTCTTGGAATGGATGACGGTTGAGCAAAGATTGGGCTGAAGGTACTAATTTTCATCCGCAATGTTGTGGATGGAAAATTCAATGACAACTTTGAGAGTTCTTTAAACAAAAATAATGAAGTTCATGATCATAAAACTAGGCAGGCCAATCAATTTCATTTAAACATACAAAAATTTAACCAAAAATCAATTTTTATAATGGAATCAAATTATATAATAGTCTACAAACAGTATCAAAGAAAGTAGATCAATATATTATAAAAAACTGAATGTGGGCCCCTATTAATTTTTTAAAATCTGAATTTCCATATGGAGGAATGTGACTGAAATTGTTAGAATAGTTATTATGTATTATGTATGGGACTTTTTTTACTTATGTGAAGTGCATGACTGTATGTTAGTTAATTAGCCCCTATTTGTATTTGAATTATTTTGTATGTTATGATTGTAACATGTAACAAACTAGCAAAAGCTAAATAAATAAATCATATTTACTACTAGGCCTAAATCACGCCCACTCGAAAAAGTATTTTTGCAGTTGGAGTGGGCTAATTTTTTAACAAAGGGAAAACAGTAGGTTAGGGGGAATGGGGGGGGGGGCGCAAAGCGCGTAGTGTATTAATATAAAACATACGCGTTTTCGCCCCCCCCCCCCCCCCCCCCACCCCCCCCCCCCACCTACTTTCCCCTAACATCGTCCCAGCTCCAAAACCAGAAGTATTCCCTCGAGGTATTCCTCACCATTGATCACAACGATAGATCAGTGCGACTTTGAAACCGTTCAGCATTTTTCAAAATTCAAAATTACAGATTTAGCCTACCAAGTAGGCCTAAACGTCTTCCGGTTGCCCCCGTGCATACTGCGTAGCTTATATTGTGCTGCACCTGAGGTCATAGCCGCGGCCGCCGACTATCCCTTATCTACGCATGACGTGGCGAGTGTAGTCTGGTTGCCGGGCGCAGCGACATCAGAAAAGAAAGAAATAGCTAAGCCAACTAAATGAAAATTCACGAGGATACCCTTTACAAAAATAATTGAAAACTCTTCAAACATCCGTGCCGACGTCCGGGTTCGAACCTGGAACGCAGTGTCCAAGGTTTGCTAGAATGATTGTTCAATAATTTATTGGCAATTAAAAATTTCTTCAAACAAAAGTTGCGTAGACCTACGCCTACAAATAAAATAGAGACGTACTTGAGCAAATTATATTTTACAATAAAATGCTGTAGAGCTTGAGTAGGGCTAGCTAAACAAACTAAACCAAATAATTTTAGTAGCCTACGGTAGCCTAGGTATTTCCCGAATGGTTAGCTCCACTTCCAGGTTGAATACCAAGTCCAAGCGACCTTCCAAAACCACGCCACATTTATTTACGCACGTACCTAGACATCGCCCCTGGAGAATAAGCGTGGAAAACTCTAGTAAACCCAAAAGAACATTATTCACGATGCCGTGGGTCCGCGTCTCGTGTCGAGGTAGCGACGGTAATCGAGAGTCGAGACGATTAGCCAGCTTTGGGTTCTGGAGAAGCACTGGAATTTAACCTTTACTGGCACCGAACAGACACGCAATCATTCTTTAGCTCGCAAATATCAAGGAAATCATTTGAAAATTGCTTTATATAAGTAAATAAATCACGATGAACGTTTTTAATGTGATTCAGCTTTTGCTTTAGGCATCTAGTCGAAGAGAAACACTGCCCGTCAAGGGTGACCTCGACAATGCAACAGACGCGACCTAGGCCTACGCCGGTATGTCCATTGCAGACATGTTTTTAATATTTTAAATTAATTAATAATGAATAATAAATATAAATATACTTGGATGGCCGCGATAGGGACGCAGTAAAGCGATATTTAAGAACATGCACCTACTTCATTTCGCCTAGGCCTACACGGAATGACGTGTTACTCCATGGTTAAATTCCCCCGCGTCCGTTGTATAAACCAAACGATGGAATCAAGTTAAAAAAAAGATAAAATAGCTGAAAATGAATCGCAACAAAAACAAAACCCCAATGTAGGGTCTCGCACAAAACAGCCCAAAGTTGTATTTCAGTAGAATGTGGTTTTTCTTACCGTGGCTTTCTGCTTGTAGATCAGACGGTCTGTCTCGGAGATGTGTCGCAGTGAACCAGGGACGCAGAATGCGAGTGGAGCCGGAAAAAGGAAGCGAGGGGTGGGGGTGACTCGGCCGCCAGCCTCGCTAGTGGCAGGTCACGTACGCCAATGTGACGTCACATGTATGACGTAGACATGTGACGTAATTACAGTCACTTGGGCAGTGGCGTAACTACGGGGGGAGGGGGCGAGGGGGGCACGATTTTTGTTTGAAAAGAGGTATTTATTGAGAAAAAATATGATAAAATTTTGCAATTTTTCAATTTTTCATACATCTTTAAAAAGATTTTTTCATTTTAAAAATCGTCAAAATAATTAATCACACTCAGAATCGAAACAAATTCCGGGGCTGTGCGCCCCGGACCGCATCAAAATGGGACCCCATTTTGCCCAATAGTGTACTTTTCCCTAGGAAGAGAGTATGCCAAAATTTTGGATGACCATTGATCTTTGGAGGTTACAAAAATGTCGCCCCCCCCCCCCTCCGAAAAACAAAGGGCTTAGTACGCCACTGCAAAGGGTGTGTACAGAGGCGTTTCCAAGGGGGGCCAAAAAGTGATGTGAAATATTAGTGTGGGGTGGGGGGAGGGGGTATGTAAAATATCACTTCTTCCCTGACCAACCCTACACCCAAGGAACAAGTATGTTTTCGGGGAAGGGGTAGTGGTTGCCAACCAACGGCTAGGCACCCTGGGATATAATCTCCGTGATTCCTACCAGGTGGGACAAGTTGAATTGAAAAAATATTCGGTAAAAGTACAAAGTCACTTCCACATAAATTGTTGTACCACTCTCCCCCCCCCCCCCTTGTCAACAAACTAAAACTATCCTTACCTAGATAGCCCCTTCTCAGCCCAGACTCCCATTGAGTTCCGACAAACGTAATACTAGCTATTTTATGAGTAGGGTTCAGTTATCTGCGTTAGGTCATAATGAACACTTAGCCTATACCGTAGCGGAATTTTATGAGTCAATACGTAATATGAAAAATGAAAATATATATTTAATTCATCCAATTCCCTTCCATTTAAAATCGTTTCTATAACTGATTAGGATACCTACACACTAAATAATAAATAAATCATTAAAAAATTTACCAATTTTGGTAGCATACATTCCCAAAACCCAACAGGCTGTCCTAAAAGGCTAAAATGTTCCCACCTTTACTCTCAAGGTGCCAAGATGCCACCTGATTATTTGTGAAATGTTGTAATGGTAAAGTACTCTGTGGTCTTTAGTATTCTGGGCCTTCAGTTTTTAGAAAATTACAAGGGGAAGTGTTTGGGTCTGGAAATAAGTATAGATTTTATATAAAATATAGGCTAGTTAAATAGGTTAGGAGGAAAATTAAATTAGCCACCCAACAGGGATTATTTTCTTGAGGCCCAGTATAGTAAGAAAAGACCGACAATCAGTCTACCCTGTGAATAACTACATAAGTCTATAATAACAACGTGTTACCGGTTGTTTACACTAAACCTAGCATGCACCTTTATCCAAACTGCTGCAACTATTGTTCGAGCCAACAGTAACCTCTTTCCCCCTCAATGCATCTGTGCACTCGCACAACAGCCGAGCCAACACACATATACACAGACCCTCCACACCTCGTCTATTTCCACTAGGCCCCGAATAGTAGCATTCCACCATCTACAAAACAAGCTCCCAGCCCACATCATAACCTCCCCACCCTGCACTCCTTCAAACAAATTGAAGTTGTTTCCCCTCGCACAGCTATTACTCGTGAAAGGACTATCTCTCCGAGTGACCTGATGCCAACAATAGTCCATAACCTCCTAGTTATATTTTATTTTTAGTATCTGTAAACTATTCGTTATCCTATCACTGTATATGTGTCGCACACTATATCATAGCTAACCTATGCCACCAGCATAATCACTTCAACGCCCCTATCCACATGACTTCATTTAGGTCTTCTACTGTAATTACGGATTCGGTTATCGGTAACCAGATATCACAATCATTCATATGTCTCTTACTATTTTTACTTGTATCAATATGTAGATATTATAATCATATATCGTGCCACTACATAATATCATATTCAATCAATTGAACCTACATAATATGTATCTAGGTATATTATTCCACCCACCATGTTGGCGTATCCACAAATAAAACCGAGATTAATATTAATTATTATTATACTCTTACTACAAGGAGTGTAGTTCCATATGTTACAATACAATTACAGTGCATTAACTTATTTTATTTATTTATTTTATTAATTTTTCTTTACTTATTAGATGATTTTACTCTGTAGTACTAGAATTAGACAAACCTACTTTGTAAGTACCTTAGGCTATTCACCTTCTCCCTGGGGTCATACATCAGTGGCGTCGGTAACAGGGGGGGGGCAAGGGGGCATTGCCCCCCTAACTTTCATGCCATGGAGGCATAGGGGGGCAGGTTTAGAGTTGAAAAAATCAATATTACTACTCTTTTTGGGAAAACAACGTCGAGATAATCTCTGTCAACAAGTCAATTTCCAGAAAGAATCCAACCAACAGGAACAAATAGCAAGGAAATGTTAGGTTGGCTTACGTCACCCATGCCGAAAAACCGTCTATCGACTACCGTTATAACCAGCACCCGTCTGTCATTGTGGTTGGTCCTCACTTCAGTGAGAAGTGGACACATGACTCAGACTCAGTTTAATCCAAACATCCCTTTGAGACACAAGGGGATTGGTGAGCTCGTGTCGCATCGTTATGCGTTCACTGTTGCAGTTCATCTTTGGAGTGGGTGTAGTTGTAGTGCTGTGATTATAGCAAAGTGGCAAGTGGGAAGGAATTATTCCTCTTAGAGTGTAATAGTGTAATTTGAAGTATAAAGTAAAGTGTAAGAGTGTTGTGTGTGTTGGGCTGTGCGAGCAGGGATTTGTTTAGCGAGCGAGAATTCCGAGCGAGTATTTGTCTTTTTGCTCGATTTTCGAGCGAGATTCGGATGCGAGCAGACCAAAAATTTAATTTACCACAAATGTGGATATACATTTTGTCACGATGTTATAAACACACAATTTTCAATATGTATTACAGTGTTGGGCCTGCCAATTGATAAAACATTAATCTAAAATCATTTTAATCATAGGCTTACTGCTTAGGCTAAGCTAAGGCCTAGGCCTAAGGGCTCATTTCTAAATTGCCTCTACTATTAACAATTGTATTCTTTCTATTGAAGTTCAAAGAACAATATTATTTTTGGCCCTAGGCAAAGCCTTAGGGTGGGCCTAGCTAGGCCCTAGAAGCCTTTAAGTGTAGTTGCAGGGGGCCTCTAGCCTAGCCTTGTAGGGCTAGCTAGGCCTAGGCCAGCAGTAGTTTAGTCACATCTTGTGCCATTGAATTAATGCTCTAAGTTGCTGTGGGCCATTACAAAATAACGTAGGTTATAGGCATAGTCAAACTATGTTCATTTCACCTCGTTATTTCAATTTGCGCCTTTACCTGCAAAATTGTATAAAAACAATATTGGGAAAACACTAATTTCTTCAAATAATACGGAAAGTAAAAAAAACATAGGTCTCGTAGCCATAATTATATACATTTCAAATTGATCAGTCGTTTACGAATGACAGACGCTAAACAACTTGCAGCCTTTGTGACGTACGTCGTAATTCGTAAAAGGCGATAGTCGAGTTAAAGTCGAAACGCATTGTCTGCGACATATCGATTATTAGGACCAAGAAGCGTTGGCATGTCTTATCGAGTTCTTTGGAGGACATGCGGCAGTTGTCGGTGCGCACGGGCCGGAGTCAAAGCGAGAGCACGAGTGGCCTCGCACTGCGCAATGCCCATTACAGTCAGCTGTCGCTGCGACGTGAGAAATGTTGCAGAAGGCGCGTCATAATATGGAATATTACGCCGGCCGAGGCAGTATTTTGTTCGTTCTCGAAACAATTCTAGAGTCATTTCGAGATCGAAATTTTCGAGCATCAAAAAATCACACGAGCGACGCGAGCGAGAATGTTGCGTGCTCGATCTCGGATCGAAATTTCGAGTCTCGCACAAGCCCTAGTGTGTGTTGTAGTGTTTTGTGTTTAATTGGTTAAGAATTAAATTGAATATCGTAATTTTAAATATGAAAAGCTTACAAAACACCTTCAGTTAGTATTTTTTCAAAAAATATGTTTGCCTTTATGCTTTGTCATTACATAAAAATAAGTGTAATTTATTAAAAGGGGCCACTTCATGTTGATTTTTGAGTTTTAGATCGCAGATAGTGATGTAAAACGGTTTTCAGGGTCCGAGTGCAGTTTTAAAACATGACGAAAATAACTGTAGTAAAGTGATTTTTTTTACGCCTTTGGAGAAAAAAGCCTACCGCCGGCTGGGGCTTTGCCCAGCCAGACTAGAATTTAGTTTGTCAATCTCAGGTTAAGGCGGATCCACACAAAAACATTAAACACATGGTTTTTAACACGTAGCTCGTATGTTGGAACATAAGAAAAAAGCACTGGCGTTCACACAAGTGCGCTAGTTTTAAGACATAGTTTTAACAAGTTATATAACTGAGTGGGTAGACTCTAAATACAATTTATTTATTTATTTATTTATTTATTTATTTATTTAATGCATAAGACACTGTTTAAATGCGTAAGAAAGTTGAACAATTTTCAACTTTAAGACAAAACCTTATGCTTAACGTACGAAAATGTTGAGTCAAACTAACGTCTACTTTGAAAGGCTTGACTACTACAGTCAACTACGCTTCCGTAATACCTATATAAAGTCGGCAGGACTTGGAGCATTATTTGCATAATCAACATCGTCTGGAAAAATTATATTATTAAGTAAGCGATGCAAAGCGAGCGTTTCCATTTGACTCTGCCGGAAAAATTAGTCACTGGTTTTGTTTGTTTTTGTTTTCTTTTGTTTTTTGTTTTTTGTTTGTATGTCTCGCCATAACGTTCGAACGAGGCTCGGATCGAGTTGAAATTTTGACCATCCGCAAGCTTTGTTCTCGATTTAATGCCATTAGTTTTGTGGCAAAATCGTTCAAAAAGTTAAAAGTACATTAAAGTTAATCGAAAGTTTTTTTTCAAACTAACCGGCGACAAAATCTGAGATGGCCAAATCATTTAGAATGTCCGTCCGGTCACGAATATGTTAATTTAATTTTTATCCGATAAGTAGTGTAGATAGAAATTACATTATAACAAAAATAACGTTGCCATGGCAACGAAAAGACGCGCGAAGTTTCTAATGCACTGCCACCTAGAAGTAATCAAAATACTTTTGAGAAAGCAGTCTATTATTTGTCAACAAAGAGTTTGAATAGTTTTCCCAAGGAGTCAAGGTCCCCTAGATGGCGGTGGATTTTATCCATAAAGTGAAGGTTTACACACGGGTTTTCCCAAATACCTTGTCAATAATAAATAATACTGGAAACGCGAACGTCGTAAATTTTAAAATTTACAAAAAATGTGCAATGTGGGTCTAGCTATAGCACGTGCTCGCTTATCAACGCGTCCAACTGAGCTTTTCCTAGTAATAATCTTTATATAACCTTCGAATCCTTCTCTAATCAAAGTTTTCTCTGTTCACTGTTCACTTTTCACTGTTCAACTTAGAAGACAACTGACATATCTTGGGCTAAATTCTTTGTGCTTACATTTCTATGTGTACCAGCGCGCTTACAGACCAGACTGTACGTTAAAACTAAAACCTTACGTGTTATGTTTTTATGAGGATCCGCCTTTAACTAGTTGATGATTAAAATGATTATTGAATCGATGGTGAATATTGAGCTGTATATCGCAATATAATGCGGGTAATGTCCAGCGGTAATTTATAAACTTACTATTTCTTGCGTTTGAATCAATGATTATATATAAAAACTTTATCTAGTTTCATAAATATATTATCTTCAAAATATAAATCAAAATATTGCAAATCAAGTACAGCAAAAGTAAGTTTATAGAGTGATGCAAAAATAAAAATTTGTGGTGTATTTTGGTGCAAAATTAGTGCAAGATTTTGGTGCATTTTTAAAAAAAGATTAGAAATCAGACATACGGTATTTTTGAACACAAATATTTATTTTTTATACATTAAATTTGAAGCACGGTAAATTATTACACAAGTAAGTGTGAATAATATGAAAATGTTGCATATTGTCAAGCATTTTGTAAATGTTTTGGACTTTGAACTAATGAAAAATAATAATAATAATCATAATAATAATTATAATAATAATCAAACTTATTACCTTCTTTCTAGGTAAATAAATATATTAACTTATTTTTAACGTCCATATCCAAGTGTCAGATTGGAGGTTCCAAAGAAGGTGTAGAGGTATTTCTTCTCACAAATAACTATCTTCACAGTGCCCTTATTGCAGTGAATGTCATGCAGAGCTGCACTAGTTGCATTGGGCGTAACCCTCACGCAGTCTTCGCCACGATCCCAGTCATTGGGTTCGTTGGAGGCCCAGGGCAAGGCTGTAGCATTCACTGGTAAGCCTACAAGGGGGAACAGGGGCACATGTTATATGCAGAAACAGGTAACCGAGAAAATATCAAATATTTGTTGTTTTTCTCAAAACAGGTGAATTAGTAGTGAAGGGGGCTAAAAAAGCTCCATGACCCCTTGCAACAAAATCCTGCCGACGACCCTACAACACCCAATTCTGTGCATAGCAAAGAATAACTTTTTACACTATTTGAAAAGAGTCGCTTGCCATGATAGTATGAACTGTAGAATTGATAAGAGGGCCAGATGCCCAAGTTGATTATTTTCGCCCGTCATTGGAGTTGGTGGAACCTTTAATGGTAATGGTAGAGAGGAGAAAGGAAGGGCCGTCTGAAATTAGCTTCGGTTCGTCCATGTGGATGTGTTGGGTGACACCTTGTAGATGTGACCCTCATAGGGTAGAGAGAGCCTAGACAGGGACAAAAACACAAGATGTGTAGTATATGTAGCTCGCTTCGTCCATGTGGATGTGTTGGTGTACACTTGTAGATGTGACCTCATAGGGTAGGAGTAGCCTTAGACAGGACAGAACAGTGTAGTAGTATTGTAGCCTCGTTTTTTTGTCCCTGTGATGTGTGTACACCTTGTAGATGTGCCCTAGGGGAGTAGCCTAGACAGGACAGAACACAAGATGTAGTAGTATATGTAGCTTCGGCTTCGTCCCATGGGATGTGTTGGTGTACACCTTGTAGATGTGAACCTCATAGGGTAGAGAGTAGCCTAGAAAGGACAGAAACAAGATGTAGTAGTATATTAGCCTCAGCGTCATCCATGTGGATGTGTTGGTGTACACCTTGTAGATGTGACCCTCATAGGGTAGAGATAGCCAAAGGACAGGACAGAACACAAGATGTAGTGGGTATATGTAGCCTCGGTGTCGTCCCATGTGGATGTGTTGGTGTACACCTTGTAGATGTGACCCTCATAGGGTAGAGAGTAGCCTAGACAGGACAGAACACAAGATGTAGTAGTATATGTAGCCTCGGCGTCGTCCCATGTAGATGTGTTGGTGTACACCTTGTAGATGTGACCCTCATAGGGTAGAGAGTAGCCTAGACAGGACAGAACACAAGATGTAGTAGTATAGGCCTATGTAGCAAAACGATAAAGCTATTAGGCCATTATAGTCAAGGATAGGGATTTCTTACCAGACCATACAGTGGCTGCTTTTAGAGTTATTGTAGCTGCAGCTGCAGCAGTTGTTCCGGCAGCAGTTGTGACGGCAGCAGTTGTACCGGCAGCAGTTGTAGCGCAGCAGTTGTACCGGCAGCAGTTGTACCGGCAGCAGTTGTACCGGCAGCAGTTGTACCGGCAGCAGTTGTACCGGCAGCAGTTGTACCGGCAGCAGTTGTACCGGCAGCAGTTGTACCGGCAGCAGGTGTAGCGGCAGCAGTTGTGCCAATAGCTGTTGTAGTGGCTGAGGTGGTAGATGGGGTGACAGGGGCGACAGTCGTCGTGGGAGTTACAATGAGGGCAGCAGTTGGAGATAGAGTAACATTAGGGCCAACAGCTGGAAGAAGAGTGACCTTAGAAGTACCGTTATACAATCGAGTGATGTTTCTCGGGAATATTCCACTTAATCCGCGCGTTGAGCTTGTCTTCTTGGTTGTCCTATTGGTGTTGGGCTTGAGTGTTGTCAGTGTTTTGTTGCTCTTAGACCCAGACAGCGACAAGGATGAAGTCTTCACAGTTATTTCTGTGGTGGTTTCTATAGTTGTAGGCTCTGGAATTAAATTTAGTTGTGTTCTTCAATACAGATTGATAAATATATAATAATAAAGCTCGAGGGCTAAAAAAGACTGTTCAAAATCAGAATTCTAGCAGTCCTTAAACAATTTTTGTTTTGAATTAGTTTCTTTGTACTTACCATCGCACGAGAAGAACTCCTTGTCCCAGTTGCCCGGGAACCTACAGGTAATGACCGTGTAGTTCTCCACCAGCTCCATGCCCTCTGGACAAGCCCACGAAGGTGGCAAGGGTGTTCCTAGGTACTCGCTCCCTTTCAGTCTATCCCAGCCCCCGGGTAATAGTTTGTACCTTACCATCGCAAAGAGAAGAACTCCTTGTCCCAGTTGCCCGGGAACCTACAGGTAATGACCGTGTAGTTCTCCACCAGCTCCATGCCCTCTGGACAGCCGACGAAGGTGGCTAGGGTTGTTTCCCAGGTACTCGCTCCTTGCAGTCTATCCCCGCTCCCCGGGTAGTTAGTTTGTACTTACCATGCACGAGAAGAAAATCCTTGTCCCAGTTGCCCGGGAACCTACAGGTAATGACCGTGTAGTTCTCCACCAGCTCCATGCCCTCTGGACAGCAGACGAAGGTGGCTAGGGTGTTCTAGGGACTCGCTCCTTGCAGTCTATCCAGCTCCCCGGGTAGTTAGTTTGTTACTTACCATCGCACGAGAAGAACTCCCTTTTCCCAGTTGCCCGGGGAAACCTACAGGTAATGACCGTGTAGTTCTCCCCCAGTCCATGCCCTCCCGGACAGCCGACGAAGGTGGCTAGGGTGTTCATAGGTACTCGCTCTTGCAGTCATCCCAGCTCCCCGGGTAGTTAGTTTGTATTACCATCGCACGAGAAGAACTCCTTGTCCCAGTTGCCCGGGAACTACAGGTAATGACCGGGTAGTTCTCCACCAGCTCCATGCCCCCTTTGGGCAGCCGACGAAGGTGGTAGGGGGGTTTCCCAGGTACTCGCTCCTTGCAGTCTATCCCAGCTCCCCGGGTAGTTAGTTTGTACTTACCACTCGCACGAGAACAACTCCTCGTCCCAGTTGCCCCGGGAACCTACAGGTAATGACCGTGTAGTTCTCCACCAGCTCCAAGCCTCTGGACAGCCGACGAAAGGGGGCTAGGGTGTTCCTAGGTTTCTCGCTCCTTGCAGCTATCCCAGCTCCCCGGGTAGTTAGTTTGTACTTACCATCGCACGAGAAGAATCCTTGTCCCAGTTGCCCCGGGAAACTACAAAGGGAATGACGTGTAGTTCTCCACCAGCTCCATGCCCTCTGGACAGCCGACGAAGGTGGCTAGGGTGTTCCTAGGTACTCGCTCCTTGCAGTCTATCCCAGCTCCAAACTTCTGCTCCATGCTAGTGTGGCTGCAGGTCACCTCGATGTCGGCGACGTCGAGACCAGGACACCCGAACGCGGCGGAGGCTACCTTCTGTAGGGGTAGAACGGAGGGCAAGTGTTACAACCCTTACATTAGGACTGGTCATGAAAACAAAACAAAACATTAAATCAAATAATTTCTCGTGGGAAGCCTGCCCAGTGTGCAATGCTTGCCCCTCTTCAGGTGTCCAACAAGGTATATTGGGATTAGGACAACTGGGAAGGGATGTCCGAGGGCTGTTTAAGAGGACTCAATCCCTTCCATTCGCATTAACGACTGAGGAAAACCTAGGGAAAAAAACATGTCAGGATTACTGGTCTCGACGGGCTTTGAATCCGAGATCATCCGATACAGAGTTGCAAAATTTGCCCCAAATTATCATAACAAACATCTTTAAACAAAAATAACAAAATTGTAAATGTAGATGTTAATACATAAATAAATAAAAGCATTAAATTTAAATTTTACCCGTAATTAATGTCGCAAATGCTAGTAGTATCGCAGCATAAAAACAAATAATATTTGTTTATCATAAAAAAAATTGGAACTAAGGGCAGCACAGACTTATTATAATATCACTATTTCAAACTTTACTTTCTTATAGTTCTTGATTGTGTCTGCATATTTTATGTAATTTGATTTATTTAGTTGTCCTCCTTAGTAAAATTTTAGACTACGGTCCGAAAGTTGTTGAAAATAAAGCATGGTTTCAGCATTTACCAGAAGGCCATGGCATTATGAGCATGGCAAAGTTTCGGACCAAGTTGAACAAAAGCATGGTCGACACCCGCCAAATTTGAGTAGCCGTCATCTGCAAAAATGCTCAAGGTCACACTATCGGACCGCTAGGCGTATCATTTTCAACAGCTTTCGGACCATGCCAAGCACGCTAAAAGTGTTTGGGACCGCGACCAAAATAGGATAGACTTTAAATAAATAAATCAAATCTAATTGTTGACCATTTGCAAATTTGCCAACTATTTAGAAGACTAGGAAGCATTGGGACATGGCTTGTCAACCTTATTAGTAATTAGTAACTGTGATGTGAACTGTATGGAACGTAACTTCAACCTATTCAGGAGGAATTAACCAAAAACGAAGTTAATTTCAGGAGGAAGGTGTTCTTTAACCCATTATAGGAATACAAATTCAACTCCTAATAAATAGCAGATGTTAAAATCTAGAGTTAAGAATGTTTGCCGAGCTCGGGCCAACTATTTTTTTACAATGTTAAATGTCAATTTAAAAATACGCTTGATCGTCAAATCCAGCTAATTTCATATATACAGTCTGGACCGCTTTTGACTTTTTAATATTCATCCAAAAAATCTGCATTTTTGGAATTGGTTGTTCAGAATAGATGAGCGCATGTCGCTATCAGAGCACATTTTGACATTTCAAATAATCGTCTCTTACACAAAATTGGGAAATTACTACAAATTAACTGTTTGGTGTCATATTTACGGTCAGTTAATAACAAAAGTGAGTAATATTTGAAAAATGTGCTTTGATTCCGCATATCACACATTCTTACATGACATTTTGGTGCAAACCACAACCCGATAAGACAAACGATAGAGCTTCTAAGTGCTCAAGACTTCACATCCGCGTTCTGCATCAAAGCCCATGGTTTTCTCAAGCTCGGCAAACTCTCTGAGAAATGCGTAACTCCCTTTTATTGGGTAACTAAATGGGAGCTAAGTACGGCTTACTACTAAATTAATAATGTTTTTTGTTAACTCTTCTTTGAAGATTACTCCCTGATCCCTGATTTGCTGTTCCTGATTTTTGGCAAACCTCATATTCGTTTGAGTGGGATCGTCAAATAAATCAGTTTTTTCTTTTCGTTTTTTCTTTTTTAATGTTTTTTTTCTTCTCTTTTCTCTTTTTTCTTTTTTCCTTTTCTTTTCTTTTCTTTTCATTCTCCACCCTTTATCATATTTGATTCATTCATTCATTTAATATCCTTTTAATTTGTTACCAAAATTGTTGAGTTTTAATGCATTGTTATTGTAATATTACTATTTCAAATATTACTTAAATGTATTCATTTTTGTGTCGGGATTTAGTAATAACTTGTAAATCAGTTTTTATAAGTGAATAGGATAGACGTTAAATGAATAAATAAAAAAAATAAAAAAAAACAGATATGAGGATAGGTGGGAGCAATGGAATAATATAAGCTAAGCGCTAGACACACAGTATAGCGTGGGGAGCATAACAATTTGAACCTGTCTTTAGTAGGGAAAAACCCACCGCCGTCTAAATATATCGTACCCTTAAATTTAACAGCCTTTGTGTTAACAAGCGGTGTAAAATCAAAACCGCAAGATGGCGATTTCTCGTTTGTATTGAAGAAAAACAGTCTTTCTTCCTCAAATCTCTTAGTTACTACGATTTCCGAACAAAGAAATTCAAGTTGGTGGACTATCATACTATTGTCTATCTGCATTAGGCTTTTAGTAATCAAAACTAGTTATTTGTGCGGAATGTGTGTCTGAACAAGGTCGTGCAGGTCTAGGGTTGCCTAGGAGAGGCCTAGGGCTTGTCAAACGTGTAATGTTAGCATTAATTGAATGTAGTTCTATAGCCTAATGGAACTAAAGGCTTACACTGTTGTATTATAAATAATTTTCTTTATCTGGGCCTAGGCCCGGGACGGTTTCTGGTTTGTTTTATGAAAGTAATGACAATTTTTCTCGTTTCACACATAGAAGCAAAATTTAAAATGTCCGCCATTTGTTTACGTATTTGTTTATCCCCGCGACGTTCAAATAATCCACTGCATCTTAGTTCATTCAACTAGATGAAGTATCTATGTTGCAGTGAAGTGATTTTTCCCTACTCGAGAGGCTTCAAATTGTTACGCTAGCGCTCGTTTGGAAGGATAGGAGACTGAGCGTCTAGCGCTTTGCTACGCAAAGCTTATGTACGTCATTGGGTGGGAGGGTAAAATATTGTTGTTGATTTTTCTCTAGATTTGTCACTGTCACTATCACTGTCACTGTCATTGCTTACCTGGTACCCTGCCTTGACGGCTTTAAATCCTCTTGAATTAACAGGATCGCCAACATTCTGTATCTCTCTTCCCAGAACATCTCCAGAAAGCGAGGCCTGGAAGAATAGGGATAATTTAGCATTTCGTGGAAGAAATACATACCCTACTACTATGCATATGACACAACACATAGAACACACACACACACATATATTAGATTTGAGGCTTTCGCAGTACATGATATGAAAATATATGTTTTGAGGTAAAACTTTTTTTTTAACCTTGATAAAGCTAGGTGAAACCCTAGTGAAACGTAGGAAATAAAATATTATTTTATTATATAACCACACCCAGTTTTACCTCAAAACATATATTTTCATATATATATATATATATATATATATATATATATATATATATATATATTATGTAGGCTTTCATGGTCGAATGATGTATTGCATGACATTTTTAGGTGTAGACCACGTACAAATAACAATAATTAACTAAAATAATAACTCACACAAAAGTGGGGTGCAATCTCCACGAAACGTCTAAATATGTTATTATTTTAAGAGAGTATAGGACATGCGTTTAAGGTAAATTGCTGTTCGCTTGGCCAACTGACACCACAGGTGTCTGAAATTTTGAACATATGTCACAAATAGTAGAAATAATTGGGCTCTACGAGTAACACAATTACTAAAATTTTGTTTTAAAATAATCTATGAAAAATTAAATTAGTTTACACAAATTTTGATTTAGTTAAAACCTCCAAAATTGACCATATTCGTGATTTTTTTCTGACTGATAAAGTCAAAATTTGGAAAATCTATGACTGTAGGGCTGTCTATGTATGCTTTATTGACTAGGAAAACGCTAAAGTCCCGCCGCGTTGATGGATGAGCTTTTAAAAATGTTTAGTTTGCATGGGATATCTTTACTTTTGCAAGTTCTTTGTTTTGCTGCCTACGCATTGTAGCTGATTGTTGTCAAGTTTCTTTTGTTACCTGTCAATTGGTTTTATTTTCCGTAAAAAACTTATATTAAAAGCTTTATTTCTATAGATTTTGGCTAACTATTTAAACTTTTTCTTTTAAAAGGTACTACATCACCATAACCTTAATGTCCATGTATAATATGAACGTTGTAGCCCCACCAGTTTGGTCAGAATTGGCCCAAATGGCACGAAAATATCGCACAAAAAATCAAAAAACTTATTTTAAAAGCTTTATTTCTATGGATTCTGGCTAACTTTTTCAACTTTTTCTTTCAAAAGGTACTACATCACCATAACCTTAATGTCCATGTATAATATGAACGTTGTAGCCCCACCCGTTTGGTCAGAATTAACCCAAATGTCACGAAAATATCGCACTAAAAATCGAAAAAAATCGTAAAAGTACGATATTCATGAGAAATATTTCTTCGATTGTACCCAAAAACAATACACCTCTAAGTTCAGAGATTTCGAAGGTCCTGTCAAATTTTCATCAAGATCGGATATGTCGTTTGCCTGGTAGAGATTAACAAACAGACAAAAAAACAAACAAAAAAAAAAAAACAAAAAAAAAACACCCGAGCTAAATTTTTTGGGGGTCAGTGAAATTGAAGTCTTCGCTTCGCTCATCCAACAACTTTGCAAAGTTTCATATACGTCGGATGTATCTTGGCCGAGCTAATAACTATGTGCTAACTGCCAAATGTGTCTCATTTGCTATATATATATATATATATATATATAATAAATACAAATAAATAAATAAATAATATATAATATAAAAAATACAAATAGATATAAAATATGTTTAAAATTACAAAAAAATCTTGTTTGAGCCGTGTTTTCTATTGGTCATTGTTCGTTCGTCGATGGTGTCGACGCCGTCGACCACATTTAGATGTACCTCAGACGCAGTGCTTTCTGCTTTCAAAACCAAAATCGGGTAACAGGGACTGAAGAAAATCAAAATTTGGATGATGATCAAAACACGTAATTACGAAGGCGTGGTAATTTGTACAAACTTGAAATTAAACATGCTCTAAACCATTATAAATACCTAGCGTCCAAAACACATGAGACTAAATTTGGGGAGACCGCGGGGCCCAAAAATGTCAAAAAAACAACTCTGAACTTTAAAAAATTAATCGTCCAAAGAAAACGCTACAACTGAGAAGTTTCAAACATGGAATACACTTAGATATCTCTCATTCTTTATCACTTTTGAATATGGAAAGAAAAATTGGGTAACGGGTACCGGAGAAAATCAAAATTATCAAAAGCTAGGCAATTCCGAATTCTTATGAATAAGACGCTATACAGAGAAAACTGAACATCGTAGAACTTTGAAACTTACACACTCTTAGATGTCCCTCATGCGCAATCACTTTAGGTTTCAAAACCAAAAACGGGCAATAGGGACCGGGGAAAATCAAAATTTCAAAATCAAAACGCGTGATTACTCAGGCGTAGTAATTTGTAAAAACATAAATTAAACATCTCTTACAAATATCTAGCGCCCAAAACACAAGGGGAAAAAACAACTCTCAAGTTAACAAATTTAATCATTCAAAGTCCATCATTCACGCCTTGATAGGAAACAAACAGCAAAAAAATGTAACATCGCTCCACAAAAACAAAAATTTGTAAAAAAAAAAAAAAAAACGGCAGCTAAGCTCTCCTTCAAAAGTCTTCGGCTGTGAATGCTGTGAGATATAAAAGTTGAGCCAAGCTTTTCAATCTTTCTCCCTAATTTCGCATTGAAAAACAATAAGATCATTTCGCCTGTTGACGAGCGCCAAAGCCAACCATTTTCGTGGTGAAAAGTAAAAATTTTAAACTCGAAATCATAAATAAAATTGTTTGACTATATTGAATTTGGATCATTACGAGAACTCTAAAAAGTCAATAGCCAAGCATTTTTTTTATGATTTTGAGTTTTAAATTTTTACTTTTTACCACGAAAATGGTTGGCTTGGCGCTCGTCAACAGGCGAAATGATCTTATTGCTTTTCAATGCGAAATTAGGGAGAAAGAATGAAAAGCTTGGCTCAACTTCTATATCTCACAGCATTCACAGCCGAAGACTTTCAAAAAGGAGCTTGGCTGCCGTTTTTTTTTTTTTTTTTTTTTTTTACAAATTTTTGTGTTTGTGGGGGATTACGTTTACAGCAATTATTATACAATACAATGTATATATAAACATTTAAATACTTAGATTATGGCAATAAATAAGCGTAGAAGAAAATACATTCGTATTTAGAGTCTACCCACTAAGTCACACAACTGATTTTCGGTGGGGGACATTACATTTGAAGCCGACCAAGCCAACCCAGTAGGCGCCGACACCATCGACGAGCGAACAACGACCAACTAGAGACCGGCACGTTTAAGTACGAAGCACCAATCATTCAAGCTGGACACGATTCAAATGATGAATACGTCGAAATGTTGACGACGATTAAGACAGTTACTTTGAAGACAACGACGTCGATGATGGTGATGATGATGATGATGATGATGATGATGATGATGATGATGATGATGATTCTGCTGACTTACCAGTAGAAGCGTCACCGCACATTGGACAAGGAAAGCAGTCATTCTAGTTCTGAAGGGAGTCTTCTACAGAATGACATCCTCCTTGTAAACTTCTTCCCAGCATCGGAATATCTGACGCAGTTCGGTCTTTTAGTTTTCATTTCACCTTCACGTCCGTGCATACAAATCCCATCCATATGAACCATCGCTCCATTGAATTCCTGACAAAAGAAGGGAAGTCAGTTTTTGATTTCCTTCTTGATTGTAAAACAGATTTAATATTTGTTAAGTTTCCGACCTTGGCGGGGCTGCGATTTGCCAACATGAAGGTCTTCCCACGAAGATTTCGATCCTCTTCGACAGTAAAACTAAGTCTGGAATAAAGTTTATTAGTTTTCGTCCTGCGCGTGTTAATTTGCCCTCGGATTGATCGTTACAGATTGGTTATTTCCTGTTGGAAACGTTTACAAATGAATATTACGAAGTGATGTTAGCGCCGATAAAACATCCGCTTCATGGTCTATCACCACCGAAGTGTAAAGGCTACAGATTGCATTCAGGCGTGGAAAAAACCAATCTAGATACTGATGTGATGATTTTAGAGCCGTTTTCCGCTCAAAGTGATAAAAAAGAGAGCTACAAATATATTTTCCACTGTAGAAGAAGGTTAGATCTATGACAGTATATACTTTTAAAAATCAATGTTATTTTAATATAAATGCACCTAAAAAATATTAATAATTACGTTCGTGCTAGACAAAATGCCCCATTTCGATGGTCAAATTTTTTCATCCAACATTTTGAATTCAAGGATAAACATATCAATTAATGGGATATATTATTGTATTTTATAATTATGCGAGAATTAGATATTAATTTGACCGACTAAATGGACCCTAGGATAACGTCAGGACGGCGTTTCTGTAACGACGATTTAAAAATAAATTATAATAATGATTTCTCGTGGGAAGCCTGTCCAGGGTGCAATGAATGCCCCTCTTCAGGTGACAAACTAGGTATGTTGCGGATAGGACAATTGTTAAGGGATGTCCGAGAGCTGATTAAGAGGATCAATCCCTTGCATTCACATTAACGACCGAGGAAAACCTCGGAAAAATCTTCAGTCAGGATTGCCGGTCTCGACGGGATTTGAATCCGGGACCTCCCGAATCAGAGTCGCGCGCTTAACGCTCGGGCCAACACTGTCAATAAGAGATTTATAGATAATCAAATAAATAAATAAATAAATACATTCGTGAAAATCATTAAATAAATTCATGAAAATCAGTTATGTGACCGAGTGGGTACACTGTAACTACGAATTTATCTTTGAGACATTTTTAAAATTTAAATTAAATTTGTGTTCAGTGTACGCACAGCCACGTCGTTACAGGAACCTATTTTCAGTGGGGGACTTGAAAACCAAAACCGTCGTCGGGTGAATTTAGACCAACCAGGGGAGTGTATTTGAAATAAATAAAAACAAAATAAATACATTCGTATTTAGAGTCTAGTCACATTACTGATTTTCATAGGGAACAGAAAATATAGCAATCAGTGGTATGGACAATGCGAACACCTGCGGATCAACGCCAGAATCAACAAGGCCGTTTCAGAACAACTTTGAATTTTTTATGTGCCTCGTTGCTAGGACGGCTCCAAAGTCACCGTTTACAAATTTCTAAGCCAGACAAGATGTGATGGACTTAAGGTCCAAATCAGAAGTTTAAAAACTTCGGCCTGAAGCGGGAATCGAACCCGGGACGTTCTGCATTGGAAGCAGAGACGCTAACCACAAGACCAACGGGCCACACATGAGGACCGCTGGACCCAGTCGTATTTGAGAGGAATAGATAGATAGGAGAATAAACAGAGGAAAAACATAAGAAGTATGAAGCAGCTTCAGCATAAGATGTAGAAAGACTCGATGAAACGGATTTTTTGTTCAAATTTATGGTGGTAGGAGAAAAAAACGGTAATAGAATCTATCAGGTTTATCTGTTAGGTTTAGTGATCTGCTAGTTGCTACTGGTCTAACCAATAACAAACACCAACAGAACGACAAGCCGAAACAAGAAAACACATTTATTGGGTGGATTGCTTTTATTCAATGGCAAACTGTGCAAACATTGATGTTGTGACACGATAACACTAAAAACAAACATGTGATTTTAAAATATAAGACAATAATTATTTTCTGAAGCTTAAAATTGTTTGAGCTTTAAAAATTAAGACAATAATGTGCTATTCCCGTGATAAAAAAAACTTTGCATGCATCTGTTTTGATAAGATTTTATAACTTTGTAACGAGTTTGTGAAGAACACTGAAGGAAATAATATATTTGTTTATAAACGTTTCTTGCTATATGTTGTAGTTGTTGTAGGTGCTGAAGTGGTGGTTGTTGTAGTGGTGACAGTAGATGCAACCACTGTAGTTGTGGTAGGCGTTGTCGTCACGTCGACAACTGATGTAGGAGTTGTAGTTATCGTGGACGCTGGGGTTGTAGTAGTAGTGGGTGTGGTAGTGGTAACAGCAGCTGCAGTTGTAGTAGCCCGAGTAGTAGTAGTAACAGCTGTAGTTGTAGTAGTCAGAGGAGTAGTAACAGTAACAGCAGTTGTAGGAGTAGTAACAGCAGCAGCAGTTGTAGTAGTAACAGAAGCAGCAGTTGTAGTAGGAGAAGTAACAGAAGCAGCAGTTGTAGGAGTAGTAACAGAAGCAGCAGTTGTAGTGGCGAGAGTAGTGGTCACAGCAGCAGTTGTGTTTGGGGGAAGAGTGGTAGCAACCGCTTTTGTGGAAGTAGCGTTTGTAGTATTTGAAACGCTTAGTTTAGTAGTTATTGTTGTTGTGTTGGTCTTGAGTTTCACAGTTGTTATGTTGGTGGGCTTGGTTGTTGGAAGTTTGGTTGTCGGTTTTCGAGTTGTTGCTATTGTTGTTTCCACTGTAGAAAGTAAAACAATGTTTAATAAAAGAAATTATTATTTTAATGAATTTTACCTGCCCATGGCAGGAAGGCTAATGCAGGGCAAGTGTGGCCTTCTGTAGGATGACACAGTGATTACAGAGTTAAAAGTTCAGAAATAAGACAACAAGAGAACATGGCATTTATAGAGTTAGTCGACGAGAAAGGCAAAAGGCGAATAAGGGTACTTGAAGCGGGGTAGCGGACTGAAGGCTTGTGGACGCGAAACGAGGTCGTGAAGCTCATTCCTGCCGCCTGCGTGAAGACGTTGCACGTAAGCCCCTGCGAGGGTGTCGAGTCGAGAGCTGATTCCACCGACGCCGGTTTGAGTATACACGTCTTCATTCCGCGTCATCGGAGGAAGCCGCGCGATGCGGCGAAGGATCCTTCTCTCCAGAGAGAAGTATATTTGCATTGATGACAAACGATAAATCTAATCAAAACGAACACTAAATTATTTTAAAATCGAAGAGTATAATCATGGAATATGCAAGTCCGGAGCAGATAGCGAAGGGCAGACCACGACAAAGATGCCAGGACAATGTGAAGAGAGATGTGGAACAGCGAGGAGGAGACTGGAACGTGGTATCAGGAGATAAGAAGATGAAGAAGCTATCTTCCATGCAGATCATTGATATTAAACCCCTATTGTAGGCTAGATTAGCAGTGTCCAATACTTCCGCACAGGCGCGAGCGTAGCAAATTGAAGCGTCGAAAATCCAGTTCAAGATGGCGGTTTGGCGTTTTAATTTATGCTTTTTTAAAGCAATAAAGTATTTTACTGGATTGTTTGATATGGTTTTAGCTTGTGCAGCATGGGAATGCACAAACATAAACAATAAGAAGTTATTGCATAAGGGAATTTAGAAATCATTTGATGTTAAAGGCTGCTATGCTCAGCTGTCAAACTGGCGGCCATCTTTAAAAATATTCGGTCTACAAACGGCTTCCATTTAATTAACATGCAAACTGGGATTTCAAGATGGCTTCTAATTGTCACGGAAGTGGACCACCGACTGCTAATCTAGCCTAACAGTAGTTAAAATCAATGATGCAGACCCAGCGCAGAGTAAGGCGTCCCAACAGACGATACCACTCAACTTCAAGATTACAATGATGAGGTGTACGACAGAACCTCAGTCTAGAACATAACCGCGCGTTCATCAGTCAGTTCTGTTTCACAAGAGTATGAACAACGTGGGTAGAACGTGCAAGTTCAATGATTGACATTTCTCAACCAATATCATTCTCATATGAAGTTTTGTTGTTTATTGTTGTTTGTTATGCACAATAATAGAGACAGTTTTGAAATTGAATTATAATAGTTCAAGACTATAACTAAACTTCCTGCATTCGGACTCTGTAAACCATGTTTTACAGTAAACTATCTGCGAAATAAAAACTAAAAGAATGAACGAGAAGTTAAATAGTTTGCCCCCCTCCCTGGCCAAACTTGGAGGGGGAGGCATTGCCCCCTCTGCTACTTCCCCGGTTCCTACGCCACTGCTTTACATAATTTAAAAAGAATGAATATAGGGAGGCGCCTATTATAGCACTTTTAAAAATAAATACAAAACTTCATTCAATTTTCTTGTATTTAGAATCTTAGATCAAAAACATACAAATAAGTATGAATTTTCGGACAGAATTATGAAAAATGTTGAAAATCTGTCATGACAGGGTTGTGAGTTTATTCATAAATAGCAATTACAAAAAGTTTTATTCACAATCACATGTAATGTAATGATTTTTATCTGCATGAAAAGGTACTAAAATATACTAAATTACAAACAACAAATTAAAAATAAACTCTATGTGAGGTGGGTCTTACCGTCGCAAGTGAAGGCTTCGTTGTCCCACTTGCCCGGGAACTTGCACGTGATGATGGAGTAGTCCTCGAGCACAGTGTAGCCTGGTGCACAGCTGACGAACACGACCTGGGTGTGCACCGGAACCTTCTTGGAGCAGTCCATCCCGTCCCCCAGGCGGCCATCCAGCTGCTGGTGCTTACACTCCACGGTAGCGTCACCAAAGTCCAGTCCCGGGCAGCCGAAGGGGTTGGAGAGGATGGCCTAGGGGTGGGGGAAGGGTGTTGGTTATATAGAAGAAGCTATAGTAATGTGTTTTTGGATATTACATGGCTCTTTTACAATGTTTAATTCATTATATTCCGACCTTCACTCAAAAGTCTTTTTCCAACTGAAGTTTGAACCAAGAAAATATGATAGTTAAAAAAAAGAATAAATTATAAACAAAATGATCGTGAACCATTTCTGAAAACAAAATGTCATACACATAAAATAAAATAATAAAAACATGACACAAATGAAATACATTAATAACACCTGATCAAAATAACCTGTGAAGATAAGAAGATTTCAAGAAGTAGATAATTGACATCAAGAAAACTACTTAGGATTGGCATAAGTTACGTCATACTGGTTATGTGTCAGAGCTTTAAGTACTTGTTTCACCCTTAGTATAATGCTATGATAAAAATCACACTACACATAGATGCTTTCATTGCGTTTTGACTGTGGGTGGTAGGGGCGGGGGGGGGGCGGTACAATGTTCCTGAGATTGCTCGAGCTGCGTCGTTTCTGTTTTAATTTAAATCATTGTTTATGTGATTTAAAATATTTTAATGTTTAAAACCTAATATTATAATTTTCTTTAATATTATCACATCATTTTTACAGGATAAATCAATTTTATGTAAATTAATCCAGAAATTAAAAAATCCATCTCAGCGGGGTATCGAACCCCGGTTTATTTCTGGGTTAATTTACATTCAACCAATTACATCTACGGAAGTGTTTCCCGATTAATGAAACTGAGAAATTAAAAGCAAGATTCTAACAATGAAATCAGTTAGGAAGCTTTCCATCCCGTTTGCTTCGCGAGGAATCGTAGGAATAGTCCTCCAGGGGGGAGGGACAAACGTCGCCCCCTCCCCCCCCCCTATAATATGTATACTCACTTGGACCGGTGCTTTGATTCCTCTAGGCCCCCTTGGGTTGAACTGGTGGACAAGACTCTTTCTCTCCGTTCCACAAACATCGTCCGCAAGCGACACCTGAAACACATACGACTGTTGTCTGGGCTCGGGCAAACGTTTTCTTACAATGTTATACATGACAATCAAAAAGTTCGCTTGATCGGCAAATCCAGATAATTTCACAAACATTCTGTATCACTTTTGACCTCCAATTGACACCCAAATATTATGAATTTTTGGATGAGCGAAGCGAAGACTTCAATTTCACCGACCCCCCAAAAAATTTAGCTCGGGTGTTTTTTTTTTTTTTTCCCAAAATTTATGGTTTTTTTTTTTTTTGTTTGTTTGTTTTTCCGTCTGTTTGTTCGCTCTCTACCGGGAAAACGGCATATCCGATCTTGATGAAAATTTGAGGGGACCTTCGAAATCTCTGAACTTAGAGGTGTATTGTTTTTGGGCACAATCGAAGAAATATTTCTCATGAATATCGTACTTTTACGATTTTTTTCGATTTTTAGTGCGATATTTTCGTGCCATTTGGGCCGATTCTGACCAAACGGGTGGGGCTACAATGGTCATATTATACATGGACATTAAGGTTATGGTGATGTAGTACCTTATGAAACAAAAAGTTGAAAAAGTTAAACAGAATCCATAGAAATAAAGCTTTTAATATAAGTTTTTTACGGTTTAGTGCGATATTTTCGTGCCATTTGGGCCGATTGTGACCAAACGGGTGGGGCTACAACGTTCATATTTAACATGGACATTAAGGTTATGGTGATGTAGTACCTTATGAAACAAAAAGTTGAAAAAATAGCCAGAATCCATAGAAATAAAGCTTTTAATATAAGTTTTTTACGGTTTAGTACGATATTTTCGTGCCATTTGGGCCGATTATGACCAAACGGTTGGGGCTACAACGTTCACATTAAACATGGACACTAAGGTTATGGTGATTTAGTACCTTTTGAAACAAAAAGTTGAAAAAGTTAGCCAGAATCCATAGAAATAAAGCTTTTAATATAAGTTTTTTACGGTAAATATAATACCAAGTGACAAGAAACAATAGAAACTTGACAACAATCACCTACAATGCATAGGCAGCAAAGCAAAGCACTTGCAAAAGTAAAAATATCCCACGCAAACCAAAAACTAAAAAAAAGCTCATCCATCAACGCGGCGGGACTTTAGCGTTTTCCTAGTTTAAATACTTTTAAATGATTGCCTCCTTCACACGCTTGGGGAATTACTAAAACCAACCTGTTTGGAGGCATATTTACTGTCCGTTATTGAAAAAAGTAAGCACTATTTGGAAATTGTGCTCTGATTGCGACAAACACACACATTCTTGACATTTTGGTGCAGGATAGGGATGGAATGAGATAAGCAATCAAATCGGGAAAGGATTATACAAAGGGAGGGGACTATGACGGGAAGTTGAAATGTAAACTATGAAAGAAGGATGTTGGAAATTGGTCAATTCTAAATAGAGCAATTGTGGAATGGAATCAATTGTCAGCAGCAGCTGTTGAGGAATCCTCAAAGAAAATATGTTGAAGGTGTTTGGAGGATATGGATTTAGATTTGGGTGTAAAATAAGAAATTATGAGAAATGTGTGTAATATTAAGTCTTGATTCTTTTGATACAACTACACATAGGCGCCGAATTTTGATTTTGCGTGGAAAGGCTCAATGTGCGAACAGCTGGGGTCTGGGGCGAAGCCCCAGCCTCCGGTGAATTTTTTTTGGGGTTTGGGCCTGAAACGCGATTTCAGGCGTGAAAAAACGATGAAAGAATTGCAAAAATATATCATATCAAACAAATAACTACAGGCGCGTCGGAAGTCTATTTTTCCAGGGGGGGCGAACTTTACCAGGAAAAGTACATGCTTCCATACATAGTTATACATATGGTTTGTTACATAATATGCAACTAATGTCCTTGAGTCAGTGGCGTATACTGCAATATATTTCGGGGGGGGGGGGGGCTTGGACGAATAACGCAATGGAAGGGGTGGCCTCCACAATAGCGCCGCAGGCAATTTTTTGAAAAATACATATTTTTGAAGCGGTTTTTATGTGTTTTAGAAGCAGTTAAGATTTTATAAGAATATAACATTTAAGCTGTGATTTCTGGGGGGGGGGGGACTCTCAAGCCCCCACCCCCACCCCGGATACGCGGCGCCTCTGCCTTGAGTATCGGTAGCTTTTAGTGGTGAAAAGTACGAAACACTTTGCGACGATCACTAGTTTTGTTTACAAACTTTAGTAGTACAGATTTGGTGGTCCATCTCTACATCTATCACACTGGCTAGCTTGTTATGAAGTAGTAGCAGATGATCTTATTTGAGAACGATTCTCCCTTGTAACACGTTTTAGCGGTTTCCTCTTTCTCTCGATTTGTGCTTGTTTGCGGGGGGGGGGGGTCTGTTTGTGCCAAGAGACATCCACCGTCTACGGATACATCCAAACCCCAAAAATAATACAATATCTGATTGACATCTCTGAGATACTTTCCATATTTTCAAGAAAGTGGGAAGCTAGTTACACTTCAATGTTTGTAATTGTATTTGACACGCCCACAATAGCGCCGCAGGGAATTTTTGGAAAAATACGTTTTTTTGAAGTGGGTTTTATGTGTTTTAGAAGTAGCTGAGGGGTTTTGCTGAACGAAAAAAAGAAAAGAATAGATGAATCAAAACGAAAAACGCACTTATTTTGGTTAATTTGTCATTTTTCTAGGGGGGGCGAGAAGATACTTTCGCCCCCCCCTCTGTAAGCTCAGGGGGGGCAAGCTACCCCTCTGCCCCCCCGGCTTCGACGCCGCTGAATAACTACCCTTAAAGATAGGGTAGTGATGAAAAAATCCTATAAAGGGTCATTCAAAAGTGCACTGCACTATTGACAGTTTTTCTCCGAAAAAATCATTAGAAAACTAATTTTCGCCACGTCAGTCAGCAACCCTACCTGGATTACACAAAGAAAGAATGCTCTCACAGAAAATACGTGAAGTGGGAAAAAGACATAATTTGTCGATGTGCATTGACTCGAACTCGAAGGGCCCTGCTAGCAATTGAACCCTTGGAATTTTTTACTTATACAATTTAGAGCTTGCTCCGCAGGGGGGGGGGGGCTTGAGCCCCGTCGCCCCCCCCCCGTACTCGGCGCCTATGCAACTACAAAATGTTAATTTTAGGTACTTGCCACCATGTGAACTAAATATTTGAAAGGAAAATAAAAATCAATAAATAAAACCACAACCCGACAGGATGAACGATGGAGCTTCCAAATGATCCAGACTTTACCTCTGCATCCTGCCTAGTTCAAATGCTGTATTTGAGAACATTATTAACAATAACCTGTATATTACTTTATTATTTATTCAGATACAAGTGAAGCTTACCAGTGCCAAGGCAAGCATCAAGATGGAGAAATGTTCTGTCATCTTATGTTGTATAATAACACAGGCAGTTCTGATAGCAAGCGACACGCGTACACCTATTAGTCTGGCTGATACAAGTCAATGATGAGGTTATCAACGATTCTACGAACCTCAATAACGACATCTAATTACGAAACGGAAGCTGACACTTTTCAGCATGAATGGACGAGAGCTATCGTCGAATCTCCTGTAATATTTGAAAAGGTTTCGACAGGAAAAAAATTATGTTTTTAAAATTTTGGTTTCCGGTTGTATTCAAATGGATCTTTTGTGTTGTGTGGTTGGCAATCTCGAATCAGAATTGTTTCTTTGAAACGTTTAGTGTACTAATTGGTAACTTCCTGTGAAACGTACAACAATGGTAAAGATCCACCCCCAGCCCCAGATAATATAACGGTCTTTAATTACTTCAAGGAAGCATTTCGAAACGACTGAAAATTAGAAAATAAAAATAACTTTTGCAAGAAAATTGTAAGCATTGACTCTGTAGTATAACGCAATTTTAAATTTTAAAATGTGTTTTTGAGCTTTCTAAAGTTGAAAATTTAGAATACTGATTTACAAAGGAGGACTACCAAATAAATCTAGTTATAGTGCAGTAGTAGTAGTAGTAGTAGTAGTAGTAGTAGTAGTAGTAGTAGTAGTAGTAGTAGTAGTAGTAGTAGTAGTAGTAGTAGTAGTAGTAGTAGTAGTAGTAGTAGTAGTAGTAGTAGTAGTAGTATAGTAGTAGTAGTAGTAGTAGTAGTAGAGTATAGTAGAGTATTAAGTAGTAGTAGTAGTAGTACGTGTATTTTTATTTTTTTTTTGTGTTTTTTTAGAAAACTTTTAATTGATCAAAAATTAAACAAATCAGAAATTGACAACCCACAACAAAAGCTACGCATAGCTTTTCATGTGGGTAATTTGTTATTATTTTTACACAACATTTGTAAGTCTTGACTCTTCGTATTGAAACAAAACAAAAATTATTACATTTCATCACAAAGTATAAACACACAAATCAAATATTAGTATTCAATTCTTCACATACAAAATACACATTAGGTTCTGATATCGTCATTTCTAATAACCATTTTCCTGTATTTGTTTTTTATTTCACTACCATTTGTTATTCTTTAGGTCTTCTGCAATTTATTGAACAAGGTACGGCACTACATAGCTTTTCTGTTGTTCTCCGTACTGTTATAATGCACTAGTATCAATAATCGTAACTTATTTCTTGTTTTATGGTCATGATGAGTTACGCTTTGTACTCTGATGAGAAGTAATTAGTGACCATTAAAACATAAAATGCAGTTTTGAAGCTGTTTAAAAACTCACCAGTTCTTTCTCCAAAATTACCCTCAAATTGACCTTTTGTAAATTTTTCCACCTTTTTTATGTAAGAGCCGTAGCATGTCCCATGACAATATTCCGTATCGTATTAAAGATTCGCATGGCATTACAACCGTAACAAACGCTAGTAACTTACATATGGTGTTAAGAACAACGTATACTGTACAAGGTTTGACCTTAATGTCTGCTCTAAACTTATTAATATGTTTGTCCATTTAAAATTTCCATCAATTATCACTCTAGATATATGTGTTTTCGAATTGTATTATCTAAATCACTTTTGCACCCCGACATGAGTCATCATCAATCGAAACATAAACCTTTGAAGTTTCTTGTATTGAGGAACAAGAACAAAAAATAATTATTAAAATAATTTTAATTATTTTAACACTAGTGTACAGGTTGAATGAATATGCTTTATGACCATTTGTTTTTTTTATACATTGTAGTTGACATTATCATGGGCACCATCTTAAATATTCAAAACGTACATTTGGAGCATTTTTTTCAGTTTCAAATACTCTATGAATAGCACAATTACAGTATCGTCACATAAAGAAAATTAACAGTCTTTTGACCACTTTAACATGTCCATTAACATAACAGATATAATATGGAGTCGTAGTATACGTAGTAGTTGTAGTATAGTAGTAGATAGTATAGTTTTTTTTTTTTTTTTTTTTTTAAAAACTTTTATTGATCAAAATTACAAATACAGATTGAAAACCCCACAAAGCCTACGTATAGCTGTCTGTGGGGTAATTTGTTATTACTTTTACAACATTTTGTAAGTCTTGACTCTTCGTATTGAAACAAAACAAAAAATTATTACATTTCATCAAAAAAGTATAACACACAAATCAATATTATAATTCAAATCTACACATAAAAAATACCACTTAGGTTTCTATATCTCATTTTCTAAAAACCATTTCCTTATTTGTTTTTTTTATTTCACACCTTTTTTGTTAGTTGCTTTAGGTCTTCTGGCAATTTATTGAACAGGACGACACTAGGTAGCTTTTCTGTTGTTCTCCTTTACCTGTTATAAATGTCACTAGGTATCAATAATCGTAACTTATTTCTTGTTTTATGGTCATGATGAGATACAGTTTTGTACTCTGATGAAAGTAACTAAACGCTCAGTTTGACGCGTTGATAAGCGAGCACGTGCTATACCTAGACCACAATGCACATTTTTTTAAATTTTAAATTGGCGACTTTTCGCTGTCCACAGCCATGTTTCCGATATTATTTATTATTGCCAAGGTATTTGGGTAAACCCGTATGTAATCTTTACTTTGTGGGTAAAATCCACCGCCATCTAGAGGACCTTGACTCATTGGGAAAATTTTAAACTCTTTGGTGACAATTATAGAATGCTTCCTCGAAAATATTTTGATTACTTCTAGGGGGCAGTGCATTAGAAACTTCGTGCGTCTTTTCGGGTTTCCATGGCACGTTTTCTTTTGTTATAATGTAATTTCCATCTACACTACTTATCGGATCAACTAAAATTAACATATCGTACCGGACGACATTCTAAATGATTTGGCTATCTCAGATTTTGTCGCCGGTTAGTTTGAAAAAAAAAAACTTTCGATTAACTTTAATGTAACTTTTTTTAAATTTTTGAACGATTTTGCCACAAAACTAATGGCTTCAATCGAGAACAAAGCTTGCGGATGGTCAAAATTTCAACTCGATTTCCCAGTCCCCCGTTCGAACGTTTGGGAGACTCAAACAAAAAAAAAAACAAAAAAAAAAACAAAAAAAAAAAAACAAAACCATGACTAATTTTCCGGCGCGTCAAATGGAAACGCTCGCTTCGTCTCGCTTAATTAGTGACCATAAAAACATAAAAATGCAGTTTTGAAGCTGTTAAAACTCACTAGTTCTTTCTCCAAAAATTACCCTCCAAATTGACCTTTGTAATTTTCCCCTTTTTTTTGTAAGAAGCCGTAGCATGTCCCCATGACATATTCCGTATCGTATTAAAGATTCTGCCAGTGCATAATACACCGTAACCAAAACGCTAGTACTTCATATGGTTTAAGAAAACGTATACTGTACAAGGTTGACCTTAATTTGCTGCTTAACTTATTTATATGTTTGTCCCATTTAAAATTTCCATCATTATCACTCCTAGATATATGTGTTCGAATGTATTATCTAAACACTTTTGGCACCCGCATGAGTCATCATCACTCGAAACACAACCCTTTCGGAAGTTTCTGTTGTAGGCAGGCATAATTATGGAAAATATGTTTAATTTTTTAACACTAGTGTAAGATGAATGAATATGCATGACCTTTGTTTTTTTATAATTGATAGTTTAGACCTTATCATGGGACCATCTTAAAATATTCAAAAAGTCAATTTGGAGCATTTTGTTTGACAATTTCAAATACTCTATGAATAGCAACAATAACAGTATCGTCAGCATAAAGAAAAATATAACAATCTTTGACCAGCTTTAACATCTCATTAACATAAATAAGATATAATAATGAACCTAAAATGAAGCATTGGGGCATAAGAGATGATATTTTGTTTAATTTACTAAAATAATGTTGATATTTAACAGTCACACGTCTTTCTGACAATATTTCTAAATAATTCTAGTAGTGGCCCTCGTATTCCAATTTTTTTAAGAGCATTCAGCAGTCTGCTATGAAGTAAGGTGTCAAACGCTTTAGAAAAGTCTATAAAAATTACACCCACATGCAAATTTTTTATTTAATGCATTGAAAACTAGGTCGGAAAATCAGCCAGAAGACTCCCTGTGCTTTTGTTTTTTGAAAACCATATTGACGTCGATCATTATATTAAGTTTGTCATATAGAGAATAAGTTGATCAGCTAGATACCTTTCCATAATTTTTTCAATTGACGGCAGTATCGCAATCGGTCTATAATTGTTAAATGCCATATGATCACCGTTCTTGTAAATCGGCCTCAAAATCGATATTTTTAAACCTTCCGGTATCATCTTGTATTTAAATATTTGATTAACTAATGTGCAATAATTGGACTTATTTGATCAGAAATTAATTTAATGTCACTCATTCTAATCCTATCAATGCCCGGACCTTTATTACTGTTTAGATTGAGTATAATATCACTTATTGTTTTGGGAGTAGCTTTTTTTAAAGTACATAGATTGTAAGGCATTATCATCACAAGCAGTGACTGTCTCTATTGCACAGTCGTGTTTTATAGCCTCCACCTCATCCGAAACAGGAATTAACAAAACCATCAACTATATTATTAGCGTCAAAGCTCTTCTCCATATACTTTGATATGACTTCGTCAGGAGCGTTTTTTTTGCTTCTTACCAATAGCACAATTGATTGTTTTCCATGTTTCCTTAATGCTATCTTTACACTAGCAAATCGCAATTTATAAAAATTACTTTTCGCTTTATCAAGGTCTTTATTTATAGTATTTCTCAGTTGCTTATACATATTTTCTGTATTCAATATTGTTATTTGAGCGTTTCCATCTTCGAAACCACTTATCCCTTTCTTTCATTAAATTTTTCAAATCCATAGTTACCCAAGGTTTTCATTCCTATGCTTCAAGTTATGACTAACTCTTATTTCCTCAGCGTCATCATAGACACGTTTAAAAATATCACTTATCTTGTTATATAGCTCATATGGGTCATCGCAATTATTTAATTTACCCCAATCAACATTCTTTAAAGCGTTTTGCCACCTTTTCTGTCATTTAGGACTTTTGACTCATTTTAGCATTTTCCAATGCATGATTACGTAATAAATTTTTGTTCAAATCCTAGCATTATTATATAGTGGTCTGATATTTTTGTTTGCAAAATTGCCGAAGTGACCTCTAAAGTTTGATCTTGCATCGCACATAGCTATGATCGATGCATGTTGCTGTAAACAATTGAAGCCTGCTCTCAACCCTTGTTTCACCGTATGTGCAACGCCTCATTCCATATTTTGACATTATTGTCTCATATTGTTCCACATACGCAATTTGTATCCAGCAAATTTAAATTAATATCACCTAGGTATAATACTTGAACGTTTCCCCACATCATGAAACAAAAAAGTCAATCTCTGTTAAAAAGTCATTTATGTTTGCTAGGCGGTCTGTATATTGCAAATAAATAAGTTTTTATTCCATCTATTGTAATAGTGCCTTCCAAGCCTTCAACGAATTAAAATGAGTTCTCACATTTATAAATTGTAGCCCATCTTTAACGTATACAATGACTCCTCCACCTCGTACATTATCGCGCAGAGCATGAAACACACTATATCCGTCATAGAGTACAAATGTATCTCATGTTGATTAATATTCACTTCACTTAAGATAATGACGTCTACTACATCAATTGGCTTGTTCACGCAAAGCTCCGCGCAGATCGCGCCACTGCACTAACCCCCAAACCAGGGTCCACTAGATACTTATTCTGAGCTGCTTGTTAGGTATCTAGTGGACCCTGCCCTAAGACCGTGGCGGTGTTTGAAATAAACTATGTATAGCAGGCTCTGCATTGTCAAATCTGTATGCTTCCTCGATTGTTTGTTTACGTATTGTTTTACCATTCCTTCTTTAATCTATAGTTTTTACGTAAGTAGTCGTACGGCCTATCAAGTAATTTTATTCAATAGCATATCTTGTTTTGTTTAAACTTTTAAACAATGAAAACGTGAACGATGGGAAAATTAAAATAAGAGCTGAAAGCACATGGCGCCGGTGAAGTCTAAACCTGGGCCTAGCACTGTTATTGAGATTAGACCTAGGCCTACTTGAATAAGGCTACTAAAGACTAGGGCCTAGGCTTTTCTTCAGCATTAGATGTAGACCTAGGCATATCAATATCATGGTATAATAAATTAGCAAGTATAGGCCTAGGCCCTAACTGCATACCCCTCAGCAAAGCTAGGCTTAAGCGGCTGTCCACACGATTGAGAAAATCGCGCGAGTTGGCTCGCGCGAGTTTATTACCATCCTTGTCACACACGACAGTCAATGAAGGTAACAACAACGCCACCTATTGGTGTTCACTGGTCACGTGTTATGGTAGTGGGTTCTGATTGGCTCTCGCTACCTCGACTTGCTAGGAAGTTGAACAAGCTGGACATTTTTTGTAGCGAGCGCGAGCTCGCGCGAGCTGGCTCACCGTCTGACTGGGAGGCGGTGAGTTCCATGTAAACAAGTGTAGGCCTACTCCCAGAGAGTTACTCGCGCGAGCCAACTCGCGCGATTTTCTCAATCGTCTGACAGGCGCTTTAGTCCCTAGCCAGTGTTGATTTGTTGACATGAGAGAGGTTACGTAGGCAGAAGGCCGAATAAAGACACATTGTCAGTATATTTTGTGTGATTGTATTTATTAGTAGTAATAAACACGACAGTATGCCCTCCTCTCTCCTTACACGAATACACACAGCATTGGCATTTTGCTTTCAACATAAAACTATGCAAACTTACAGTAAAAACAGTAGGCTGCTGACAGCTATGAGCAGCCATGACACCCGCAAGTTGGGCTATCACCGCCGTCTACACTCTACATCCGCCTTTACAGGCATCCAGACGGCGGTGGGGGTTAGTACAATAGCGCAGCGTGGTGAGTAAAAAGTCGCAGTGAACAAGCCAATTAACGGTGCCATATATTCAGTGAATTCCACAAAATGTTTTCTGAAAGACCGGATGTTAAAATTAACACAAACAATTTATTTTGAAACGCATTTACCGCGTTATCATCAACAATATTGAACTTTAGTTCCTCTACGTAAGACAAGTTGTTCTCGAACTCGTCAGCCATTGCGGGAGTTAAACGTCAACAAACAAATACTCACATAGATAAGCGATGCTAGACCAACGAGACCAGTTTATCTAGATCACACACGGCAGCAATACGAATGACTTGGCTGTTCTCGTCTTTCCTAACCATAACTTTACCAAACTTAAACCACACGTACTTGTAACCCTTTTTCTTGGCGACGGATTTGGCTTGCCATAGTAAATTTTTGTAGTATGTAGTTAGGTTCTCGTTGATAAAGATTCTTTCCTTGTTGCCTTTTGCCATTAGGTCGCTGTTTGTAATTTTAACTTTATTTTTATTCGAAATAAACTCATTTCTTTTCTTACGTGACATAAACTGTACAATTATAGGTGGTATTTTACCATCCCTAGCTGGAAGACGATGGACGGCGTCGATGTCCTCTTCCTGAAGACTTATGCCGAGTTTGCTACCGACGTCAGCAACATGCTTTCAAGGCACTCATCTTCCCGACGTTCCACTCAGCTATCTCTATATTGCAGTTTCTCCCGTACTGTTCAAGATGATTCGCCGCGCAGTTAGATTCTCTATTGTTTCATCTCTTTCCTTGACTTTTCCAACTAAACTAGTAATAGTTTTTTCTTCATCCCGGCTACTGCTGCATTGGTTTCTTCAAATTTCAACAACATCTCGTCGTAGCGCTCGGACAGAAATTGTTGACTTTTCTCAATGTCTCTCTTAAGCTCCGCAAAGTGTTTTTCGAATGCATCCAGGTCAACATTTTTCTTAACTCCACCATCTTTCCCCTTGCAAGTTTCACAACGCCAACCCGATTTTCTGGTTTTCGACATAGAACGGTAAGTATCTGCACTTATTGACGCGCAATCAAAATGCATCTTACCATCGCACCCCATACATTCTGCATATGTCCCATCCTTGGGTAACAAATCACTACACAGTGCACACGCCACCATTTCACTTCGCGTAGATTACACACAGATACGCGCAAATAACAACGATAGCGAGAGCTCACTAGAATCAACCGTCCTCGACGAGAGTCAAGACCCGACTGTAGTAGTAGTAGTAGTAGTAGTAGTAGTAGTAGTAGTAGTAGTTGTAGTAGTTGTAGTAGTAGTAGTAGTAGTAGTAGTAGTAGTAGTAGTAGTAGTAGTAGTAGTAGTAGTAGTAGTAGTAGTAGTAGTAGTAGTAGTAGTAGTAGTATTAGTAGTAGTAGTAGTAGTAGTAGTAGTAGTAGTAGTAGTAGTAGTTTTTTTTTTTTTTTTTTTTTTGAATTGTTCTTTATTTGGAAAAAATACAAAATACAGCAATTTCAGACTCCGCAAAACTACTTACGTAGCTTGTCTGCAGAGTCTCATTAACAACAAAACATATATAAACAATATCTCTGACTCTCATTTTGTCGTGATACAATAAATTCAGATAACAAAAAATGAAAAACATTCTAAAACTAAAGAGTAACACAATAGTATACAATATAAGAAACATTATACTACCATATAACCACCCACCAAAGATTACATAACTTCAAAAAACAAAACAAAGACAAATCATAGACAATAATATTCATTCCCTTTTTATTATCCATTCTTTTATTTTCCTCTTCACCTCATTCATAGATTTTAATGCTTTTAAATTGTCAGGTAAGGTATTTAAGAATTTAGGTACAATAATTTTTCTTTCCTGATCTCCATAAGTGTTGTATCTGGTTGCCGGTATTAAAAATCTATCTCTATTTCTTGTATCGTATGTATGTTTGCGTCACAGCTAAGTAATCTTTGTCAAAATAGTTATTCGTTAGTATCATATATTCATGTAGTTCATTTACAAACATTAAACCTACATTACCATTTATGTCATACTTGTGAGGATACATGATCTTAAAAATACGTTTCTGAATGTTAACAATATCTTGCACATATGTACCGGATGTAGCACCCCATGCTAGTAAGCCATACCTAATTATAGACTCTACAAGAGCGTGATAGACAACTTTTAAACACCCCCCTTGACATATTGCTTTAGAGTTTTTAATACTATACAAAGCTGATCTAAGCCGATTACATAATTTCTCAATATGAAAACTCCATTTGAAATTGTGATCTATTATGACACCTAAATACGTAAATTCTGTTACATTTTCTAGGTACCTTTTACACATACAATTATCATTTATTGACAGTAATCCCGTTCTATGATTTGCATGCAAACAGGCGTTTTTCATGAAACACATTTTTATTTTCTGATGGGACATAAAGGGAGTGTGTATATAGATCACTTTGGTTTTCTTAAAATTAATTGTTAGACCATTATCGTGAGCCCATCTCAACAAATTTATAAAATCACGCTGCAATAGCTTTTTAGCAATTTCTAGATTTTTGTGAACTATCACCAGCGCTGTATCGTCAGCGTACAAAAATGCAAAGCAATTCTTTACTTCCTTTAACATGTCATTCACATAAATGAGGTAAAGCAAAGGGCCCAGAATAGATCCTGTGGAACTCCTGACGTGATTTCAACATTTTTGATTAGCAACTTATTGACTTTAACAGCCATGCATCTGTTTGAAAGATAATCTTGAAACCAGTCTAATGATGGCCCCGATATTCCCACTATATCTAAAGCATGCAATAATCGTTTGTGCAACAACGTGTCGAAAGCTTTGCTGAAATCTATAAAAATTGTTAAAACATTAAGGTTGTTGTTTAACGCCCCCTTTACAATATCTGCGAAGTCGTCAAGCAGTTTCCCTGTACTTTTCCCTTTTTGGTACCCATATTGTTTTTGTATCAATTATTTTAAATCATTTAGGTATTTAATTAGCAAATCTGCCACGTACCGTTCCATTATTTTCTCTATTGACGGCAAAATAGAAATAGGTCTATAGTTAGAGAAATCTTTGTGATCGCCATTTTTGTAAACAGGTCTAACAATCGAGCGCTTTAATGGAGCGGGACACAACCCCACGAGAAAGACAGGTTCAAGAGATGGGCAATTACAGGGCTAATACTTCCAGCACATAATTGCAAGTCTTTCATTCGAATACCATCTGCACCGGGACTTTTTTTGCTATCAAACTCCTTTATTATCTTTTTCCACGTCTCTTGACTTGCTCTTTTCAAATAAAGAGATTGTGTAGCTCGACCACTCCGTGAATCACATGTTTTTATAGAACAATCATGTTTAATACTACGTACACCCTCATTAAAAACATCGGCGAACTCATTTGCTATTTCATTCGAGGTATACTCAGTGCCCATATGTTTAGATATAACGTCATCTACAGAATTCTTGTTTTTCTTACCATTCACAGTATTTATTTCCCTCCATACTTTCCTCATATTTTGTTTACAGTTATCAAATTTAGTTTTCAAGTAACTCAATTTTGCAGTATTTATTTTCTTATTTACTAAATTTCTCAGCCTCTTATATTCATCTTTATAAACATGATTTCCAATTGAATGCTTCCACTTTTTATAAATTTTATCCCTTTTCAACATATCATCCTTAATTTCCCTCGTAATCCAGGGTTTGTCATTTCTTTTCATGTTGTCATTGCACGTCACTGTTATTGTACTAGACTCATATAAGGTATTAAATTGCTGCACTAGTAGTAGTAGTAGTAGTAGTAGTAGTAGTAGTAGTAGTAGTAGTAGTAGTAGTAGTAGTAGTAGTAGTAGTAGTAGTAGTAGTAGTAGTAGTAGTAGTAGTAGTAGTAGTAGTAGTAGTAGTAGTAGTAGTAGTAGTAGTAACAGTTAGTAATAGTAATAATTGAACTTAATAATAATAGAAGTAATAGTAACATTACAACAACAATGTATTTATACACAATAATTTTGGGAACAAATTCAAAATGGATGTTAAAAAAAATTAATGAACCAAATATAAAAAAGGAGAAAAAGAAAAGAAAATTTAGAAAGAGAGAAAGAAAGGAATGAAAAAGAAAAAAGAAAAAAAGAAAAACGAAAAAAAAACATTGATTTATTAGACGATCCCACTCAAACGAATATGAGATTTGACAAAAAACGGAACAGCAAATCAGGGAAAAATAAAACTTTCGTGGAAGAAACCACCGAACGCGAATCTTCAGATTAACTGCCTAGGGTGGCTCACTACCTAAACGCGGCCCTATGTATAGTGTATGGCCTACTACACGTTTACTGAAGAACGTATAATATTTGGAAGCGAAACTCTTTCCTATCCGTCCGTCCGTCTGTGTGAGCGTCACGTCTCACGATAAAACCGAACATGCCTCATATGGATATGCGCTATATTGTTGACACTGCTCGTCAACAAGGTTGATAAAGAATGATGTTGATGCCCTGAGGGTAAAGGAAGAGGGGCGAGTCCCAGAAAGTTGGACAATCATGACCTGTCACCACCACCATTACTGAATGCAAACAAAAGTTTTTTAATGGTAACCTAGCCCGGCACCACCACCAAAAAGATCAACCCGTTTACTATCTCATTTTATACTAGGAAAACGCTAAAGTCCCGCCGCGTTAATAGATGAGCGTTTTTGTAAGTTTTTAGTTTGCGTGGGACCACTTTTCCTTTGCAAGTGCTTTGTGAAAGCATTGTAGGTGATTGTTGTCATGTATGGCTCCGTCAAGTTGGCCCCCCCAAAACTAAATTTCACACTGAAAGTTATGTGGATCGTTTGTGCATCGTTAGTGCACGTTTGTGCACGAAAAAGTTTCGTTAGTGCACCATTCTTTAAGGAGCATAACTTAAATTACTTGGGGGGGGCCACTTGACGAAGCCCCCCCAATCGGAATTTTGAATCCAAAACCAATTGTGAAAAACGTTAGTGCCCCTTATTAGGGACACTGGGGGGGTTGAGT